>PVJA010012067.1:0-52886 GCA_004027025.1 Myocastor coypus
GGAGGAGGAGAAAGAAAGAGAGAAAGAGAGAGAGAGAGAGAGAGAGAGAGAGAAAGAGAGAGAAAGAAAGAAAGAAAGAAAAAGAAAGAAAGAAAGATAGAAAGAAAGAGTCTATGTGGAATGAGTCTAGCAAGTATGGGAAAAATATTCACCAAATTACAAGGTTTTTAAAAGTTGATCAAAACCTTGAGCATAAAAAAATCTAGGAAAATAGCACACTTTCTTCACGGTTATTAATGACAATTCTTCTGTCATTGCTTCTGTCTCTGTGACTTTCTCCCCCTTGAGACACACCACCTAGCGCCAGAAAGGAAGACAGAGTGAAGGAAGAGAGGTTTCTTTTGGCTCACAGCCCGTGGAGGTGTCATTCAACAGTTCACTTGCCCCAAAGCAGGGCAGCAGTGCAAAGGAACATGGCGGAGAAGAAACAGCTGTAGACATGACAGGCAGGAAGCCCAGAAAAGGATCAAGGGAAAAGGGAGGGAGACACGCTCTTCCTGACCACACCCCGTCTCCTCTGGCCAGGCTTCACCTCCCACCATCGCATTTGGATATAAACTCAGCAGTGCAGCGAGCACCACACACTCCCGATCCAGCGGCCTCCCAGAAGACCCCTTCTGAGAGAAAGAGGCTTTTGGCTGTTGTACAAGTGAATACACTGTGTCCACTTGGGAAGTTTCGAAGTTAATAAAGTGAGAAGCTCCAGAGGCTGGTGAGAAGCCCCTGCCGCTGCCCTGACCTTTTTGTTCTTTCCTGTTTTCTGCTGCCAGGAGCTGCTGCCCTCTACCCTGTGCCACTCTGCTTGGGAGCCAGCAGAGTATAGACTGAGACCGCCACAAGCTGTGAGCTAAATAAACCTTTCCTTGCTTAAATTTAGGTATCAGTTATCTTGTCACAGGAATGAGTGAAAAGTAACTGAGACAGGTGTCATCTACATATAAATCATAACACTTCCATAGTCGTTTTTGTTATAAGTTTTGTATTCATTGCCGTTGATTCTTCCTTTTGTGGTTATCTGAAGGGCATCTCAACAAAAGAGTGACACATCCTTCCCTCAAACACAGTTGACAACCATATATTGTGTGTTACTGATGGTTTAAAAGACTATTTAACAGCTTTAGCACGAAGGAAGTTTTATAGTTCTTTATGTTTGCTGGGTTTACTATACTGTTTTATGTTTTGCATACAGCCATAGTTCTGCTGTGTCTTACACCAATGATGCACAAACTCTTGGAGAATCTACATAACCTAGCCGGGCGTGGTGGCGCATGCCTGTAATCCCAGCACTTGGGAGGCTGAGGCAAGAGGTTCGGTGCGAGTTCGAGACCAGCCTGGGCTACAAAAGTGAGCTCAAGGCCAGCCTGAGCTGCATAGTGAAACCCTGTCTCAAAAAGACCAAAAAAAAGAAAGAAAGAAAAAAAAAAAAAAAAGAATCTACATAACTTGGTAATTATAATTTATTTATTTATCAGACACAGGGTCTTGCTACATAGCTCAGACTCATAGTGAATATCCTGTCTCGGCCTCCCCAGCCCTGGGATTACAGATGTACACCACCACACCCTGTTCACAGCTGGCACAGTGTGTGGTATCAAGAATCAAACCTGAGTCTTTGCGCTTGCCAAAGAAGCACTCACTGGGAATTTTCCCAGAAGAACTGAAAACGTCATACCATAGTGCTATCTGTGCACCTATGTTTACAGCAGCCCAAGACATAATAGTAAACTCTTGGAAGCAACCAAGGAGGCACTCAAACCACCAAGCTCTCTCTCTCCAGCTCCTGAATCTGTATATTTTGATCCCACAAGATACGCCTGTCCCCATAGACTGGACCAAGTCTTTCCTGTCTCTCCTGGGTTGGCCCTTGTGAGGAGAAAGAAGAAATAGCCACAAACCAGGGCTCCATATCAAGAGGGGGAAGATAGAATTTCTTCAGAACCTTCTCTTTGGGGGTGAAGCTTGGCACTTGGTTAACCCATGTGATCCACTAGGATCAGATTGCATTAAAAACTTGGGTGGATCTGAAGGTGCTAGTGACCCCAAAACACACAGAGCACTAGGACTGTCACCTACCACGTGGAGCTCAGGCTGCCTCTCTGTATCTCTTCAGAGGAATACATTAGTTTTAGCAGGAGACTGAATTTCATGTCTGTTTGTTTGCTTGTTTGATTGTTTGTTTATTTGTTTGTGGTACCAGGGATTGAACTCAGGACCTTGCACTTGCCAGGCAAGCACTTATTCCAGAGCTGTCTATCCAGCCCAAGACACTGAATTTGTGAAGAGACTTGAATCTTAAATATGAACAACTTATCCTTCAAATCTCCTTTTAGAGTTAAGTGTTATACTTTCCACAGATAGCTGGATTGATGGATGAATAGAAAGACATACACAGATCCATAGATATGAAATTTTATCTTTAACAACTGATATAGGCAAGACATCATAATTTGTATCATTGGTACACAGACTTACAAATTTCAATATGTTATTCCTGAGATATGGGTGTATAAAATTTGAACCACACATGTAGATGTGTCTAAGAGGATATAATTAGGCTTAGTATTAGCCTGTGAAATAATTAAGGTTGGTTTCTATATAAATAAATGATGAGGAACAATGTTCATTCTTTGAGTGTATTTATACACTTTTAAATGTAGTACTAGTTTAACATTGAAAAAAGTCAGAAGGTGTAAGTAACTAAGAGAAATGCTAACCCTTGTATAACCTTTTGCCCACTTCTAAAACAGATTAGGTAACCTTTGTAGCACACATTTGATCACATAATGAGAAAAAAATTACTAGAATAGCAAAATAATCACGTAAAATACTATTTTTCCATAGCTTACTTTGGCATTAAAGTACACAATATAGTTCCTAAGAATAAACCAGTAGAATAATCTTCTTTATGTTTTATTTAAAGAAAGGAAACAGCATTCTAAGATACAGCTGCACCAACTGTACGATGAATATTCAACATATGAGAAACTGACAAACTTATCTTTACTCCATCATTAAGCATTTTGTGACAAGCTCGATATTCATCCCGTTAGGGGTCTTTCTGCATGTGCTTTTTGTCTAATGCTTGTTCCTGCCCTTTTCTGACATCCTGCAAGACTAGCCTTTTCTTTTCTTCTCCAAATTTCTGATTAGCCATATTGTTAGAAGCTCCTACTTGGATAAATCTTTATGAAGATAAAAGGATAAGCCTTTGGTTAAAACTTGCATTTCACAATAAAAAAAGCTTGATCTAATATTGTCTCCCTTAACCCACCTGAAAAAATGTTTTTCATTGGCATAAATATTTACTCATGAAAAATTCTGCCTCCTTTATACTTTCACATCGCTCCCCATTCAAGAAGAGTCCTTATTTTATGAGTCTACAGCCTCAAAGATTTCCTATTCTTAAATTAAATTTCTCCTTTTCATACATCTTTCTTTGCAGTATACAAAACTAAACACCGATGAGGAAATTCCATCCATTTTTTGAGAACTCACTAGAATGGTATCCATCTGTATCCAACATAGCATGGCTTTGATTTCCTCAATCCCTAATGCACCAGTCACCTAAGATGTTTACTAGGAATTGTATCTGTAAATTGTTGAAGTCGGGAAAACCAAATGTGCTATAAGATTCTGTACCATTTTTCCAAACATTTGACAATAAGAAATACTTTCCACACCAAAATCTTCCATATGAAAATGCATCATTAGTCTTGGCTTGGTCATTTATATGTATTCAGTGCTTTCTTTGCATATCTCTCTGCCGCAGAGTTCATGACCAAATACCCACACATGTCAACACATGCTCAATATTTGTGATTTACACGATTGGATCCAAGAGTTATCCATAATTGTCCTGCTATTCCACTTATATCACTAACATCTGACTACAGTATAATGTTTGCCAAGATACATGATTAGGAATATATACAGTCCAACCATTTTTTTTTTTTTTTTTTGGACCAGGGTTTGAACTCATGACCTTGCACTTGCCAGACAGGCATTTGTTCCGTGGAGCTATCTCCCCAGCCCCAGTCCAACCATTTTCAAACTCTAATTTATGTCAACTTTAGGGTTAAGCTTGCCAAATATCTCACTTAAACTTGTACTACTACCTTTTCAAATAATTCATCTAGAAAGGGTCCGTTTGCTAAGTAATGATGTGCAAATAACTAGGTTCAAAATTATACTTGTGTGTGCCTGTACCAAATTTAACAGGAAAAAAGCATCATCTACTAATCTGTGACACAAAAGTAAGGCAGATAAATATCAGAAATTCATGATTGTTTAAATAAAACAAATGATAAATGGTACATATTTAACAAAAATATCTAGCAATAACACCTTGCCTATTTCATTCAACACCAAACAGGATCTACTTACTGTGCTAATGCTAAAAATCAATACAATGGTCTGTGTAAAATGGCTTTTCAAATTGCATTGATTTTCTTTTACTGCTGCACCTGTACAAAAAGGACTGATGTAAAAATTTTAATTATATAGGAAATGCATATTAGATGCATTTTTGTGAGTATATCTAATTGGAATTTGATTTGTAAGATAATTTTACAAGATTCAAACAGATCACTCTCCTGCAATAGGATAGATAACTTCTTTAAATATCTTCTAAACAGTTTTCATCTGTGTAGATGAAACTTCACTTCACAGTTTGAGTTTCCTAAAGAGCATGTCTTTGTCTCTCTGTTTTTAATTTTAAGATGTTAATGATAAATCTTTTAAAAGTACTAACCTGCTCTGTGGGATTATTTTAGGGTAAATGTTATTTTATTGCTGAGATCTACTTGATCCATGTTCCCTATTCTGCGTATGAAGATCTCTGATTAATTAAAATTTCACTGTCTAGAAGTTTTTGTTAACTAGAAACAGGCACCTGAATTCTGATGTGTATTCATGCTCAAATCAGGAGAATAACAGGCATCTGGATGTGAGGTTTTAATTATTCATTAATAAGATACTGCCGTGATGAAAGATGTCATCAATAAGAATCTGACAAATGAACACTTCTTTATGCAGTGGTCCAGAAATTTAATTCACTACTAAAATTTTTAAAATTGGACCTCTAAATAGATATTTTATGTTTCATTTCTCTTAATAATCATCTATATATCTTCCCCAATCCAGTATCTAAACTAAATATGTGTTCTCTAAATAAAGAAATTTACAAAATGTGCCCCTAACAAAAATACAGTCAAGATTGTGGCTCATGTAATAAAGGAAAAAATTAGAAATAGAATTCTGGTTCAATTTATTGAAATATGCTGGACATCGCTTCTAAACTACCTGGACTTAGTGAAGTCTTGACTGAAGGATCTCTCCCTCTTTCTCTCCCTGGCTGTTTCCTTTACTTTCCTGTTCCCATCCTACCCTCCTCCTCCTCAACCCTTTTCCTTCTGGGTAAACCTCATGGCATTGAAGTTAGGTTATTTCTGATGTTACTAAAAAAAAAAAAAAAAGAAGAACAGTATATTAACCAAAAAAGAAAAAGAAGGTGGATAACTGGTCTAAAGATGGCAGAATGTGTTGATATGTTAAAGTAGAAGATCCTTGCTAGATGAAATTCATGCTACTGAGAAGATGAGAAGAAAGGAGAAAGGTCCAACACAGTATGGTTAGGATGGAAGGAAAGAATTCCTCTCTTAATTGCAAAGCTGCAAGGCTCCTAGAAGCCTAATGTACACAGAATGGATTGCTCATCATTCTGACTCAAATACTGACACATAGGCTAGTTTTCATCCTCCCAGCATCTTGATGCATCTTTCCTTCTTATTAGAGACTTTGGTTAAAAACAGCGAAGTATTTCAACATCAAACTAGCCCTTCCTATCTTGAAGTGGAATTAAAAAAAAAAAAAAAACTCAATGTTTTATTAAAGACAGCAAAAGAGCACAAATGACAATAAAAATAATTGTACATTAATGCACACATTCTTATGCTACATTAAATTCATGTTCTTATATTATGAATGTTTGTTTTTAAATATCACTCCTTGCGTACTTACTCCTATTTAGAATTTTAATACATTTTATATTATTTTTATATCTTAAATTAAATTAAAAACAGAAAGTAATTTCTTCAGATAAGAAAGCAAACCCATTGTAAGGGGGATAGATGATAGATAGATAGATAGATAGATAGATAGATAGATAGATAGATAGACAGTTAAGACTAATAGGTAGACAGATACTCTTAGTTACTATTCTCATTACAGAGTAAAATACCTGACACTAACAAGTTGAAGGAGGAAAATTGCATCTCAGCTGACAATTTGTACAGGTTTCAGTCCACAGTCATCTAGCTCCAAGGTAGAGTGTTATGGTAGAGGGACATCGCAGGGGAGAAATAGTTCATGGTGTGGCAGGCAGAAGGCAGCAAGCAGTAAACAGTAGCAGCAAGCCTTCTTTTCCCTTTTATCTCATGTAGGATATAAGTTTTTAGAATGATGCCACCCACAGCCCAGGGGAGCTCCCACTACCCACACCCAGAACTATAATAAACCAATTTAGTTGACTGAGGCAGTACCACACACCTTAATCCTAGCATTACCCCCTTCATCCACATTCACACACACTTGGTCCAGCCACTTCATGAAGCCCCACTTATAACTTCAGATGAAAAAAAAATTAGATATAAGCCTTAATGCATAAATAGATAACAAAGAATCACAGTGATTATTTAGGCTAAGGAAATATCTAATAACTCACTGTTTCAAAAACTCATGAGACTATAAAATAATAAATGTCTGAGGAGGTATATGTATTTAATCTTAGCATCCCACTATTATGTAAATTTTTATATTTTCAAGTAGCAGTTAGAAATGAAATTTTAAAAAATTCCTCAGTGTACTTGCTATATAGTCCTCACCAATTATTATGTTCTACTGCTTACAGAGAATGGACTGCTAATCATTCTTACTCAAAAATGAGCCCTCAGAGTTGCTCTACAAAATAGAAAATACTGCAAATGAATATCCTAGCAAATAAACTTCTAAAACTTAGTATTTCTATTGTAAACAACATAAGCACTGGTATACTATGTTTCCTTTAGGAACAATGAAAGCAACATTTAAGTACTGTGAATTGGTAGACTTATAAATAACTTTGTTCTAAGTATTAGAAATTGTATCATAAAACTTGAATATGATTAAAATATTTTCCTTAGTCTTTCTCCTAACTCTACCAATTTCCTTCTTTTCCTTTTGTCCTTTGTGTGGAGGACAAAGCCTATCAAGATTCATGCATGCAACATAAATACAACCACTGGCTTCCTCTAGGTCCCAACCCTACTATAGATCCATCATGTCAAGTGACAATTCCATAGGAAATCAATATTTTGCAAGGAAGATTGCTTCAGCTAGTGCAGTATGGACCATGGGTGCAGCTAGTGAATTCAAGTCAGCAGATCCTCTTGTACCTGCTGCCCATTCTAGCAGGATTGATCGCAGGTCACTTCCCCAGAGCAGATGCAGAAAAGCTATTCATTGCTTTGTTGCTTTTTGACTTGTTCCTCCATTCTGAACTAATAACAATAGTCCTGAATTATAAATAGCAGCAGGAAATAAGTATCATTCTCCACTCTAATGTTAAATGAACACAATTACTGTTTAAAGATTGATATTCTTTCTATTCATAGCTTTTATCATACTTTGTGTTATTAACAGTGGCTGTGATTCACAGATGTCACAGCAGATGCCATCCAAGAAAGTTCGAATGGCCCCACACAGGAAGCTCCTTTCAACATTGTACTCACAAACAAGCTAAAAATTGTAAAATACTTGAAACTGGGGACGTTATTTCACATTCAATACTTTAACTCAATATTGCATATTTTAAATGCTTCATTTATTTTATTCTTCTGATTTATATACAATGGATGCTAGTTGAAGAAAATTAAGATTCAGAAGGTAAGAAAATATATGATGAAAAAAATTAAAAATGTGTGATAGGTAAAGTTATCATCCAAAGTCAGCCTTAATTGTACAATGATCAATTTCTACAAATGCTTTTATATGCAATTGTTTTCACATAGTATACTGAGAATGCAGTTTTATGTATCATTTGTAAAACACTTAAAGAGCAATATTCTCCATTAGCCATTAACACTAATAATTACTACTATATTTGGCATACCTTACTTTGCATAAGGGATAAAATATAGTCATCCTACTAGTCCTGCTATGTAAATCGCATCCATGCAATATGTTATTAAGTACAACTGACATAAGCAGTGATATTCCAAAAATCTTTGATTCATGTTAGCAAGTCACTTTCTAAGATTTAAGTATTTTTTCTGGATATGTATATCTATTTTTCAAATAAATATATTTTCCTGATATACATCGTCAGGATTATCCAAGTATCTTGATGTCAATTGATGCAATGCGTTCTCTCTAAAAAGAGTTGAAACAATAGTTCCATTGCACCCAAAAGCAAAGTGTCAGTGTTTAATTCTCAAATGTTTGTTTCTGAGTGCCTTAAATATTAGATTTCTTAGAAGTCAGGCTTGACAGTGACTTCACTAGCATTTAGCAGTGTTTTTTACCCAAAGTAAGTTAAAAAAGAAAGGGGAGAGAGAGAAGAAATATGGCAAATTAGGAATTGCATTTGTCGTAATGAATACTTCCACCTCAGACTTTAGAGAGGAAAAAAAAAAAAAAAACAAAAAAAAGACTGATAATCATTAAGTATATTGTGTGAATCAGCCCGATCTCATTTTAGTACATTATATGTAATTTGATTGGACCAATTTTCTACTTTTAAGAAGCTAGACAATGTTACATGGAACCAATGGTGACCTGACTGCCACGAGCTGAAGAGGTGACTTTGGCTCTAACACACTCTGTGGCCTCGGACGAGTCACATAATTCCTTTGAGTACCAGTGTCCTCTGTAAACTGCTCAGCTGGGAAAATTAATTCCTCTAAGTTTCTGTGGCATTTTAAAATTCTGTGCTGCTCAGTTCTGATTTATATGTAGCAGGATAAAAATCTGTAGATTCTTTGTCTCATTTTTCTTGCCGTTCTCTCTCACATACACAGAGATATTCATTACCGAAGGTGAACAGTGGGGTGCAGAATAAAAAATTCAAATTGGTTTTTTAATATATTTTAAGCACATAGCACAGATATTGCACTGAAGGTCAAAGTGTTTTCCATTTGTTAGACCCAGTTTACTGCAACGAAGAGGACTGTTCAGCTCCTCAAGTCCTGGTGCTGCCTATCAGAGGAAAGATGGGGGGGTGGAGAATAAAGGGGTTTAGTTAGCGTCGCTTTTCAAACTGCTGGCCAGGCTCTACTTGCAGATGAGAAAATCAATTCGTTGCATTGAGACTAACGTTTTGTTAGTGAAACTGAACAGAGTTCTTTGTGCTCAGTAAAGGTGAGTTAAAAGTAACATTTACGGGGAACACATGAACATAGACTTCTCACAATGTTTCTCTAGGAATTTTCAAAATAACACCAGCTTAGACTGCAAGCCATTGTGAAAGGAGAAAATAAGCTTATGTGAGTCCATTTTTCTGAAATTTGAATGTGCATGTGGGAGGTAAAAAAAAAAAAAAAACCATCTGGAGAAGGCTGGAAGAAGAAAACTACACGCAATCCCTGCCCCTGATTCCTGTCATCTTCCAGGGAAGCAGCCATGTGTAGAAAAGTGGTGTCCACAGAGACTACCGAACATAGTGACGTCATGAAGGCAGAAGAGTTCCATTCCTTAGCTGGATTTCTTGAAAGAAACAGAGTAGCGATGGGGTATTTGCCAGCAGGGAGCACTATTTTGATGCATAAATTTCATGAAGGCAAGCTTAGATAGAGAAATATCCTGCAATTCATTCTTCTTTTGCCATCTTTCTTGTAATCTTACAAGAGGTGGGAAGAATCCAAAAAGAATTTCTTGCTCAGTGGGACCACAGTTAGGTGAAAATTAAGATGTGATATCCCGAAGGGTACACAGATGAGCCCTATGGGAATGCTCAACACAGCATGAATTTCCCAGGGCAATGACTCTGCCAGCGCTGAGAGGATGCTTGGTACGTGACTGTAGCATGAACCTAGCAGACAGGAGTGACAAACCATGCCTTCTCTGCCCACACCAGGGAAGCAGACAGGAAGCCTGAAGTTGATGGCACTGAGGAAGCTGGAAGATATTCACCTGGATTTTTTTTAAATCCAGAGACATGGTTTTTCATC
Source organism: Myocastor coypus (assembly GCA_004027025.1). Taxonomy (NCBI): domain Eukaryota; kingdom Metazoa; phylum Chordata; class Mammalia; order Rodentia; family Myocastoridae; genus Myocastor; species Myocastor coypus. The sequence continues at coordinate 10,203 of PVJA010012067.1, forward strand.
ATAGATGAAACCAAGGCTTAGAATACTTAGTAAACTTGTTTGAACAGAAATCATCAATCTGAGCTTGTTACTTTTTATTCATTGCTTATCTCTCATATTGGTCTTGAAAGAATAAAGTAACATGTCGTTTAAAAATCTCTTATAGTGCGTAGGTCACCATACTCTATATCATGGTTACCCAATAAATGTTTTTAGAGTTTCCAAGATTTTATTTAAATGATGTATGCAGAAATTGAAATTTATATTGTGTGATATATGTAAAATGCTAAAGCCAACTTGCCCAGGTCATACATAGGCCACCCATGTCTTATTCATATATTTGAAGACAGAGCATCAATCTACAATGACACACCAACAATCCCTTTCATAGCGTGTGCTCTATTGCATGACCAAACACAACTTCAAATAGTGAGTAAATTTTCTTCAGCTGATACTTAACATATATAAGACTTAATTCGCTAAAGCACGCATAATCACTGTCACAAAATGATTTTAATTTCTTATTTACTAAGGCAATGCTGGGGGTGGGAGAGTTTATTCCAAGTCTTTCAACAAACTAATCATTTAAAACAATTCTGGCCACAAGTTTCCAGCAGCGTTGTACCCCCGTGCATCCGCAAAGCAGGTTGATAATGCTGCATGCAGTATAGTTTCTGAAAAGAAATTTCAAAATTGATGGCACGTATCGGCCATTATTTCTTAAATGTTTCACGAATAATCAGACATATTTCTCTACTTAGGAATGGCTTCACAAACAAACCTTAGTGCACAGAAATGTCAGAGGTCCTTTTGTAATCAGTTATAAATAGGCTATGTATTTTTTCCACTGCATCTAAATATGTTGATTATTTTCCCTATTTTGAAGTATTCTCTTATTGAATTTGAGGCTGTTTTATTATTCTAAAGAATCGTTTAAGTCATTTATAAGTCCAAAAGCATATTTTACTGAGTGACCACATTGATTCTTTGCTCTCTAGTGAGTAAATAATGCTCACTTTTAATAACCTATTATGTTTTCAAGGAGATCATTAAAACTTTAAAATAACTGCCTTGCTGAAACTTATGTCAGTCAACTACAAATAAAGGTAATATATAGAATCTTGGCCAAACACAACAAAATATTCTGTGATGATTTAGATAACACAATTCTCTTATACAATACTTTCTCTCAAAATGCAAGAAAAAAATATCAAACAGAGAACAATTTTTTTTTTCTTTTAGCAACAGCCAACAATCCAGGTACATGGATTTGTTGATTGCAACTAAATATTCAAATTACTCTGAAAACAAAATCGTTAAGTTTTATATGGTGAATCTTTTAACTCTACCCACCTTAGTACATTACACATGAAATTTAACTTAATGAAGTTGTTCTTATTACTATTAGTGTTACAATTCAGATCTGAAATGTCCCCTAAACACCTTCACATCTATGTCACATCTATGCAAGTTAAATGGATCTCAGGGCTGCTATACTCATCTGTAGATTCATCCAGTGATGAGTCCACAGCTGACTGCCTGTGGGGAGGTAGGGCTTGGCAGGACGTGAGCCCCCAGGAATATGGCCCAGGGAAGAGTGCTCCTGGCTCTGACTCCTCCTTTCTCTCTCTGCTCCACAGCTACCACGGATGTGAAGCTGCCTGGTCCCTTCCACCCTGCTACTTGTGCTTTGGAGCATGGTGACCATGGACTGAAATTTGTGAAACTGAAAGTCAAAATCAACTCCTCCTCCTTTAAGTTGTGGGTGTTGGGGACCATGCTTTAGTCAGGAGGACAGCTACAGAGATGATCAGTCATCTCTGAGCACCAAGAGTTTACACCATTTAGGTCTAACATGACCTTCTCCATGAAGTCTTCCCTGGAGCCTTCTGCTCAGATATTGTACTTTTGCCTTTGTAAACTCCAGAAGCATATATTACTTGAACCAACTATATAGCACCTATGTGTCCTTATTAAAATTTACAAAACATTCATCCTAAAGTAGAAGAGATATCAAAACATCTTAATTATTCACTAAAGGTCATGGCTATATTTAGTTTATGTTTATGTTTTAAAACTCATTTATGTTTTAAAACTCTGTTCTCAAGGGAACCACAATGCTCAATACTGTTAGACCTAATGGAAATAGCAAAGTGTCTTAGCCATTGTGGTGTTAAATCTTTCATTTTAAGGCCCTCAGTTCATGAATATTTTATTTGTGAAAATATACACCAAAAAAGTAATCTACATATGCATGTGTGATTTCATAGCAACGTGGCTTGCTCTCTTGTGAAAAGTAGACTTGTACCTGATTTATCAATGCTAGAATGCCTATAATGAACAATAAAGTCATTGAATTAAAAATAAGAAATGTTAAAAATAAGAAATGAACTGGAATTTTCCTGGCAGTATGTTTACAATCCTTTAGCAAACACATCAGTGTTATATAAGGCTATTTTTCATTTTGCTCACTCACTTTTTTATAACAATGAGTCAAATTGTCATTGCAACCAATGGACAAAGCTGGATAACTGTAATTCACAAAACATGTTAAGGGTCCAGAACAGTGATTAGCTCCACCCTCTGAAGACCTCCAAAAGGTTGCTGTAATACCAGCCTTACTTTGCTTGCAGAAGAAATAAGTTTATTTACAACTGTCTGGCTGCAGGGCCAGGTAATTATCCAAAGGTTTATTCATAAGTTCCTCCACATTTGAAACAACTCAGTGGGCCTCAAGTTTGGAATGAAGAAGCAAAATATGATATTTTTACACAGTGTAATATTACTCAACAGTAGAACAACAAACTAAGGTGACTGACAAAGAGCAACATGACATATCTTCAATGCATTTCACCCAGAGAAGTCCTGGAATTCAAAAGCCCACATACTACAAGTTATCTATAACTATATGACTTTCTCCTAGAAGCAAAACTATTGAAGCAGAAGGTGAATCAGCAGTTGTCAGGGACAGAGTAAAGAAATGCTTTACTGCAAAGAAAGATCAAGACAATTGAGGAGATAGTGTAGCTATTCTATATTTAGATTTCTGTGACATAAAGTGCTATGATTATAAACTTCTTAAAATTCACAAGACTATGCACTACAGCAATGGAATTTTAGTTTATGTAAATTTTATATTTTTGGAAATTCAAACACATAGATTTTTAAAGCAAAGTGACAAGCACTAAAGATATGAAATATTGCTGATGTCTTAGAAATACAATCAGAGATAGAGATCAGAGCAGTACTAAAATAAGGGAAAAGAACAAATACTGAAAAGTCTTAACAGCAACATGATTTGGACATTTTTTAAAAGAGTGCTCATCTTAATAGGAAATTAGGTTATCACCAGACCTTACTAGCAACACTTCATGCCAAAAGAGATATAAATATATAATGATATTTTTGAGAATTTCAGTTGTATAACATGTCTGCAAAGGATTCTATATATTCTGCAAAATTGACCTTCAATTATAAAGAACATTAGCAAACATATTATTAATAGTAAAGAATTTAGGAATGTTCTCATGGCATTCTCTAAGAGTGTGTTAGATAAAGAATTTTACTAACCCACACAAATGACTAGATAAATAGCAACATAACTGCTGATCATAAGAATACTATTTATAGTTATATTTAGAACTGCGATGAAGTGATACTTAAAGAAAGGAATGTAAGATATAATTGTTTCACACTCAGATTCTATAGGTTGAATTCAATTACTAAAACATGACCAAAAAATGAAAAGTGTCCATGCAAGAATCACTTAGACCTATGTTCTATAATCATATTTATAACGATAATATTAGCATTGTTATTTGGAGACTGTAGTATGTTTAATGGAATAAAGACAAAAGGAGTTTTTCATATAATTCTATCATATTCTATGATCTTGCAGAAAGAGTAACTAAAGAAATCATTTAATAGTGAAACTGAATTTAAACAACCAGTATAAATCCACAAAAATATATGTATTTAAAGGTATGCTATTTGTGTGGCGACGTTTCCCGGCTCAACACGTTGAATATTATTAAAATGTCTAGAAGTAGTAACTATTTCAAGATAAAGAAGCATTCTTAACATCTAAGTTTTAATCTTGAAGTCTAAATTTCCACAAAAACAAAACAGAATTTGATTTCTTAGAGAAAAGGCTGTTCTAGAACTCAGACTCAGGTAACTGCAGAACATCTTGCCCCACCACACAGAAAACAGCAATCAGAAATTTCACGAATAAAGGCAAAACATTCATTGTTTGTCAAGCCAAATGCAAAACATTCTCGCTGGTTTAAAAAAAAAAAAAAAAAAAAAAAAAAAAAAGATAATTTGAGCTTCCTATGGATTGATACAATAAGAAACAAGACCAATAGCTTTTTAGGAAAATGACTGAAAATCAGTGTCTTGGAAACTGGTAAACTAAAGAAAATATGGCACTTAAGCATCTATAACTCTTTCCTTATATACTTCTTTCCCCAGTGATTAACTACATAGATTAAAAGAAGCATGTCCTCATAAATTTCTTCTGACAAATGAAAATAAGACACTAAAATTAAAATAGCATTATTTTACTACCTCTCATATATTGAATAATCAAGATAGTGAGCATCAATTGTTGCTAATGAGAGAGAGAGAGAGAGAGAGAGAGAGAAACCAGAGAGTATGTTTTTCCAACCAAAAGAAAAAAATAAGTTTGCCAAAATGATGAAGTCTTACTTCCCCATCCAGCCTCTGGATTCAGCTGCCATCTACAGGAAATCACAGGGCAAAGAACTATGTTGAATAGTATAGCACTATGTGTATGAAATTATCAAATTCAAAAGGATAAATCTATAAGTTAATCTACCTAAGCTCATAAACAAATAAATTCCATATAAGAATAAGATAATTTTTATGTTAAAAGATATAGAAGGCACAGACAATATCAAACTAACGATTAAAACTGCAGTTTAGAAATGCATATTGAGTGATGAAACTATTTTAAAAACTCACAATATGATTAGCACAAAAATAAAGATAGTGGTTGGTACGATTGTTACAGGGTACATGCTTGAATTCCAAGATGGCAGGAAAAATTCTATTTTCTAACTCAGGTAGTGGCTATGAGATGTTCATATTATACTAGCTCATTAATCTATGTACCATGTGTTTGTGATTTTATGTATGTTTTTCATTTTAAACAAAAAACATAAATCATGTAGAAATTTATAAACAAATGCATACATTTTTCTAGACACACACACACATACATTTGGAAAAGAATATTGCAAGCAGTGATAAACTTAAAGATTTGGAAATTAAAACATATATGATGCTAGGAGAGAAATTAGCAAACAGATTAACAAATCAAAAACAGAACACACAGTTCTACATTCGTCTACACACATACACATACATACCACTAACACATGAAATAAATAAAAATGTAATTAATTATATGACAGCGAAATGTAAATTTTCAAATTAATTTAGAAACTAAAGTAAAAAGGTAACTGCATCAAGTTTTATAAAATACAGTTTAGGCTAGGAGTTAGGCAAAAAATAAGATTGCTTAAGAAATTTGCAAGTCTAAAGAACCACGTGACAAAAAATAAAAAATAAAATAAAATAAAGAACTATAGGACAGTGTCAACATATTTGAAAAATTTTTTTAAAAAGTCTCCTGAAAGGAAAACCACACACTCTCATATTATAGTTTGGTTCATAAGTACCCTGACATGGCCAAGGGTTAGAGACTCGATTTCGACTTAAGCACCTTTGGACAGTGATAGGAACTTCAGGAAGTGACACCTGTGGGGAGATATTTAGGCCTCTGGGGCAATCCTGAAAGATTGTGGGATTCATTACTACCCTCTTCTGTCTTCTTTCTCTCTAATCCTAAGGTGAGTAGTTTTACTGCACGAGGTTGTCCTATTACATTTCTCACCATAGATCTCAAACCAGCAGACGATGGACTGAATCCTGAGTACTCATGAGGTAAAATAAACCTTTATTCTGTCTAATATTCTTATTATAGTGACAGTGTAGACATCCTGGGCTCCTGAGAGCAGCATCAAGGGCTCATCCTGTGAATGTGGGTGCATTCACCCCGTCTGGAGTGAAAGCAGTCATCCAGGCCTTGCACCAGATGCCTTTTCTGGATGTGCTAGGCCCACTACACAATTAGCAGCGAGTTATAAATACACTTGCTCCTGGGCCAGAGAAAGACTGAGAACTTGGGTCAAGGATGAACAGGAGTGAAAACTGCAGAGCACTCCTCACAAAGCTCTAGATGAAGAGAAGTGCCACGCCCCCTCAGTGAGCTCTTGACCCTGCAGTCAGCAGTAAGGGCCCCTGACCCTGAGGCGGTCTCAGAGACCCTTCTGCCCCACAGCTGCACGGCAGAAACTATGCGCCCAGCCCACAGCCACTTTTCCCTCTCTGTATTTATCTCCCATGCCTTTTGATGTATATTTTTCCCATTGATAGAAGAACATCAGAATTTCCTCAAATTTTCTGTTCCTATTATGGTTCACTTTTTGTATTTCAGGACAGAGAGATTTATTCATTTTATTACATTTTCTACAGCTTAAAGCTAAAAAGCAGCAAATCATACACAGTCATGGTGCATCTGATTTTAATTCTTTTAAGTGGTCTTAAGTTTTATAAAATAAATGTATCGTTATAATATCAAGTAAAAAATTCAATCATGTATAAATTTCATGTTTATTATTTTCTCTTCCTGGCCGTGGAAGCATCCCACACAGCCCATACTTATAGAAAACAGGCTTCAGGGAGCCTGAGTACCAGGAAAGTTCCACCACGGAGCCATCACAGCAGCCCAACCCGTGTTCCACTTCAACTCATCCCAACCAAAGAACGGCCCCAGGTGTTGGCCTCTACGCATCAGGCAGGACGACTCTAAGAGGTAGTCCTACTTCTGAGACTCCCAGTTAGCCAGACCAAGACCTCAGAATCTCACTCTGACCTGCAGCTTTTCCTAAGCAGTCCTCCTCACAATATTCTCTTTTATACAGGTGCCACGATCGCATAAAGTTTCATAGTTTCTCCCTATTTCTTCTTGTACTTTGCCACTTACGCATATTCTGCAATAAACCTCTTGCATTGTTGCTGCTGCTGCTGCTGCTCTGAGGACTGAACTCAAGACCTGCACAATGAACTCTGTGTAGCTCCAGCCCTTTCTTAATTTCTCATTTTGAGACATGGTCTCTCTAGTTTGTTAAAGTTCCCAGACTAGATTCAAAGTACAGATCTTCCCATCTCAGCTTCCCAGAAGGCTCAAATTATAAGTATGTGTCACCAAGTCTGGCATCTTGACCCCGCCTTTTGGGGGACCTGAACTGATATAAGCCATAAGAATAGCAGTCTAAGAAAAATAACAGAAGGAAAGGATTTGGAGACAGATTCATTCCCCCACCCCCCAGCTCACAAGAAAGACCTCAGCCTGAGCTAAATCTGGCACAGACAGGCTCTGGCACAATACAGAGGGCCGACCGTGGAAGGTTTGGCTGATGATGATCTAGAAAAATGTGCCCAGAGAGGATAATTATTTTTCTAGTGCAAAAACTCACATATTCTTGAGAGTGGAGAAGAAAACAGGCGCATTAGTTACTAAGCTATTGAATCCATGAAAAAGAGTCAATATCTGGAGGGCAGTAGCAGCCAGTTAAATCCTAAGTGTTGGACCAGAATTTGCTTTGATCACCTATATGAGACCCTCATTTTCCACAGTGAAAAGACTGGGTAGTGGGAAAAGCAGTGTCAGAGCCTCATCATAGAGCTCCAATGATGCTTAAAATGTAAGCCACGGAGTTGACATTCTTGCCAGTAAAGGCAGTCCCTGCACTGGTCCCTGGCCTAAGTAGGAGCTATCATGTAAAGCTGTCTCCAAAACTTCACCCAAGCAAACCAAAGTGACACGCAGCAACAATATCAATCTGAGCTCAGAGTGCTAACTTAACCCAACTTACAACTTCTGGAGAATAGTCAGTAATGCACCATTGTTTAATCCATCGTTATGCTCCCTGGAGAAAGAGATCCTTGGAAAATGACACAAAAAAAGACCTTCATCTTAGCAGCTGAGCCTACCGTAGTTTCATGAGTAACGCAGATTAGTAAGGTTTCTAGTATGGCGGAGCATGCAGTCGTTTAGTTGGCAAGTGCATTCTTTTCTAGACATAAAAGAGGATCAGAAACAGTTTGTTATTCATGTGGAATAAACAATGATATTTATTTACAGTTTTGCCCCAAGCTATAGTAGTTCTATTTCCCTGTGACAGAATATAAAGACTCTGAGACTTCTTACCCAAATTTCATCAGTTTTTCAAGCATGAATACTTCTCATCCTGTTGCCTTCTGTTACTTAATATCAGAGTCTTGGAAGGATTTTTTTATCAAGTTCATCCAGCTTTAGAGCTATTTTTGAAGACCATTTGACAATATTTTCATTTAGCCTCAGTAAGAAGTCTTCTATCAAACATGTTAGCATTTTTAATATCCAAGTAAACAGAATAGAAGTCAATTTAAGTTAAGTGCAGGACCAGCCAAATAGCTGAGGTGATTAAAGCACCTGCAAGTAGGCACAAGGGTCAGGGGTTTGATCTCTGAGCTTACCATGCTGACCCCACCCCTGGGGCACACTGAGAAGACAATTGAGACTGGGCATGGTGGTTCATACCTATAATCCCAGCTCTTGGGAGGCTTTAAACAGGCAGATCACTACAGAGTCTGATCTAGTAGTGAGACCCTGAACACCCTGTAGACCCTTCCCTAAAACTACAAAACAAAGTCAAGTTCATTGTTTATTACAGCAGAAAGAGCATATTATAGACATGACCTACAGAAATGAAGGCTACATTCCATCCCAACAACATGGAAACTCACCAGACTAACATCAGTTACCTTGAAACATCCAATATGCCAATGACAAAAAAACAGCGCTAACACCCAGAAGCAGCATCAGCCTTTGAAGAAAACCACTAGCTGTGCCTATTTAAATGACTGTATTGGTCTTCTTCCACCATGAAAGCACTAACAGTTGTTCTTTATGCAACTGGAGGTCAGCCCAAAGCATAGGATGTATGGTAGGCAAACACAGTGGTTGTATAACTTTTTTAAAGTGTGTTACAATAAAAGGCATATTCTCATTAATCTAGTTTAAGATGCTTATCTCTTGCTTTGAAAACACTTGTTATTTTATTTCTCACCACATTCTAAAGAAATTGTGGAAGTTTTCTATGATGTCTTTTGTTCTTCTGCCTCAATGCCCTGAATGAATGTAAAACATCTGACACTCATGGCTAGTTTGATTTGGAGGATGAGCTAGAAGGCACACCAGACCCAGCAGTAAGGTGGGTGAGGACCTTCCTACGGATTTTGAGGCTTCCTGGACTTTGATTTTCACTCTGAAGCAGCATTCGCCATGCTTTTATCACACTTCATAAAGACACCAAAGAGCGCTTCAAGAACAACTTTGAAACCATCAAGAGTGGAGAGATCAGTGTGTTCAAAGCAAGGGGAGGAATCTGAGGGGGATTAATGGCAATGGGTCTTTAATCTTAATTTTTTTTTATTTAAACAAGGTTGGGGAGATAGCTCAGTAGAATAAGTGCTTACCTGGCAAGCGCAGGGTCCTGAGTTCAACCCCTAGTACTAAAAAAAAAAAAAAAAATTTACTTAAGCATCCACATCATATTTTGATTTGCCCTTGCCCATATTCCAGATAAAGTTCTCCTTCCTTTACAGAGCATCGGCCACGGTCTTCTTCCCACAGAGCACCATCCAGTAGATCTATTTGGGGACTGAGATTGTCACCTTAAACACAGATTTCCACATTAAACAACATCTGGCTAACTCACCAGTGCAGAAGGAAAGAGACATACTGTCAAAAAGCCATAAGGAAGAGACCTCTTTCTGCAGACAGACCTGAAGTACCAATTCAGACGACATACTCTGCAGAGAAAGAGTGCCCTGGTTCAGCATGCATGGTGCGCACTCTTTACATCAGAGACCTTTGTATGACCTTCCCTGAGGAGGACTCCATGGGGGTGAGAACGGGTGGAGGAGCCCAGAGCCACCCGACTTACGCTATCACTTACTGTAATGTATTGATTGCAGGTTGATGTGATGCATTCGTGTAATCACTAGTTAGGACTTTCATAATATTTTCACTTATTTACAAAATACTTACGAAGATATTCTGCTCCCTCCAACAAGTATTCCTACTGCATGCCTTACAAGTCGTCTGCACAGCGACAGTTACCGATAGGAAATCATGGCACATGATTTCTACCAAGAATCAGTCCAGGAAGTGCAGGGCAACAGCAGAAATACACAAACATTCAAACATTTTCTCATTGATGACAGACTTCTGCATGCCATCCAAGGTACATAACTAATTTATCACACATATTAGTCATTCTGAGGTAGCAATAATAAAATGATATTAACTTGGATAAATTAAATATTGTTTGTCATTTTAAGGCACTAAACATTGAATGATATAATTCAAAATGAAGGTGATTTAACATATACCAATGATATTACTTCTATTTTTATAATTATCTCAGTATGAGGCAGGATTCCTTTAAGCTTCAAAACAACCTTAGGAGCTAACATGGACAAATTTTATTATACTCATTGTAATGATCAGCAAATGGAATCCAGGACAAGTTCTCTGACTCATAGTTAGAAACAAAACCATCATCACTTGAATATGTCTTTGGAATCATTTTGTTCTAAAGAGAAAAGTTTTTTTTTTTTTTTTTTTTTTTAATATTTGATGTCAGAAATGAACTTCCATTCCAGCTCTGCAACTCTTAGCAATGCAAACATCAGCCATGGAATTGTCTGCTCTAAACTTAATTTAGCATCCATATTTGCCACTAAGGATAAAAAAATATACCTACATTGAATGAAACTATTACCTAGGTATCTGTACATTTAAATTATACTAAACTATTCTCTAAGTTGTTTATTAAGTTTCTTTGTTTTTGTTTGTTTACTTGTTTGTTTGGTTTTTTTTTTTCAGAACTGGGGATTGAACTCAGACCCTTGCATTTGCCAGTGTTTGTTCTACTGAGCAATCTTCCTAGCCCCAGTGGAGTTTCTTTGAAACATGATACTGCTCCCTTTTCTCCCTCTCTCTCTCTCTCTCTCTCTCTCTCTCTCTCTCTCTCTCTCTCTCTCTCTCTCTTATCAAGATAGACATTGGTCTCCTGAAAAAACATTGTGTGATTTTACTCATTCTTCTACCAAAATCCAGCCACTAAGGTTGGATCAGCAACATAATACCGTGTTATGAAGTGTTTAAAACCAAAATGCTCTTTTTCTATCCATTTCACTGTTTTACTCTTCCAAGATATCCATCCCAATGGCAGCACTGGCAAGTCAACCTTATTACACCCCATCCCCTAGACCAGCCTCAGAGCTCTGAAATTTCTGGAGCTGTGTTTATCATGAAGTGGCCAATCTATCTCAAAGTTCTCTCTGCCTTCTCTCCTCTATCCTTCCCTCTTAGACTCCTAGGCTCCTTAGTAATGTCTTTCCCTATGGAGAGCTGATCAACTAAACAAATATCCTAGAATGCCTGCCATGCTGACAATAGTGCAGTAGTGAGAACAGAAAGATAGGGAGAACACAATACCCATCCTTAAGGCGATTACAGGTTATTCAGGGAGAGAGATAATTAAAAGACTCATATTACTATAATTCAGTACATATAGTGCTTAAAGATAAGCTCAAGGTGTTACGGAAACAGAAGATGAACAATTAACAACTCTGAGTGTGGGAATCCTGTTAATGAAAGCTATAAGACAAACTGAAATCTGATCTTGCTGCATGAGGAGGAATTAGCAGGCAAAAGAGTTTTATAGGTGCAACAATAATACAAGCAATTGCACAGAAGCATCAATCCACAGGTTTTGCTCGGGTTTCAAGCAGCTGAGAATTACAGGAACACACGAAGAACTCAGCTTCTAACAAGCACCTGCAGGTTGTCTGTGGGGTAATTAAGTGTAAATGTGTATCAGGAAGCTTAGAGGAAAAGTAAAGACTAAATATTTATCAATCACCAATGATGTGATAAGATGAAGAATCAAATGAAGTAAGATGGTGATGGAACATTGTTAATTAAAATAGAGTGGTTTGGAAGTTCTATAAGTTTAAGCTGATTTTTGAACATCTTAAATAAGAAAACAAGTCATGAGAATACCTTTGAATAAAGCTTTTTCTGGAAAAAAGAAATATCAGATGCAGAGAACCTAAGCTAGGAGTGTATTTAGGATATTTAAGAGACAACAAGGGATGAATTTGAATGAAGAAAACTTTATGAACAAGGAATTGAACTCGGGACCTTGAGCTTGCCAGGAGGACATTGCACTGCTGAGCTCTGAATGAAGAATTTCAATCAAGAAAGACAGAGGAAGGAAGCGATATCAGAGAAACAGCCAGGGGCTGCCTGAGAAAGACCTTTGGAGATACGGTATGAACCTGAGCTTTTATTCTGAATAATAACAGAAGTCATTAAAAGTCTAGATTGTAAGCGTAGTAAGACTTACGTTCTGATAGTCCAACTCTGGCTGCTGTCTGCAGAGTATATTCATGGGGAAAAATAATTTACAGGAGAAAATGAAGGTATTTTAGAGTGCTAATAAGAAATGGAGCTCACAGGATTTTCTGTTTCTTTATAGAATGAGAACAGATGAATTGAAGTTCAGAAGATGATAAAATAGCATCCAAAAGAGTAGAATGAAAACTATGCTGAAAACATCTGTTGGGTTTCACAACTTTTGTCATCTTTAGCCCATGCCACACAGTTCCAGTAGAATGGGAAGGAGGACATCAGAAGAGGAGGAGTGGAAGAACGGAGGCAGAGGGCTCCGGCTGTGAAAACCAGCACTCGGCATCACCCGTCCCAACACGACAGGGAGGAAGGAAAAGTGTTACGCACGCTGGGTATTTGGAGTAAAGTGAAGTTTTAATCATTCCTGTGCTATGCGTGAGTCGGCGCCCAGAAAGAGCCATTGTGATCTTTTCCACCTGGGCTATGGAAGACAACGCAGTGAAGCGGGCCAGCTCCACGTCCTCGTCACCAAGACTTAAATGCCAGCTTTGCTTGGAACCTGCATAACAGAGAAAATTCTGGAACCACAGGTCAACTCTCCGTCCACTGTAGACCCTAAAGCACTTTTAACAGATTTGATCCAGAATCTCACTCTCATGCAGCTCTGATGGATCCAAAGTCGCCAAATACAGTAAAGTACCTAAACTTTCTTTGAGATGGTGATGCATGCATTAAACTTGCTTGGAAACGTATTCAATTGTTACAGTATATCGCTTAGTAATGTCACCTAATAAACCATCTTTCCAGCATTAAGTTTTACTTAGCAGATGGAAAAATGTTCTATAAAATAATTGTGCATGTTACTTTCACTTGTTCAAATGACATGTCCACATCAAATTTTCTTCAATTTTAGAGGTCTTAATAATCTGTTAATCTTTTTAAACTCTTAACCAAATATATCACATGTAGAATATGTAATTTTACCTGATACATCAATATACTAACTTGTGTCTTAAAAGCACCCATCCATTGACAGCACAAAATAATAGCCATAGAACTGTTAAAGTATGAAAAGCTGGCAAGCTATCAAGTCTAAGCAACCTCATTTATAACGGAGGAAACTGGAGTATAGGAAATCTTCCTGATCAGGTTAAGTCTGTAGAAGGAACTGTAAATCCCTAAATCCGACAGAAGGGAGATGAAAGTCTACAACCCTGGATTCCAGAGGTTTTCTTTTCATTATGGCAGTCAGTAACAATATATGTATTTCCTGGAAAGATACTAAGAAACTACCACCAAAATAAAATATATAAATTTGATTTGCCCCTTTCTCTATATGGCTTTAAGGCAGTTCAGGCAGTCATATATGTTGTTCAACCCATTCACTAATTATCACAGAAATTCTAATGGGAAGGTGATAGATTACCTTACTTTGCAGCTAAGGAAATTAGCATATAGAAACATCAAACGACTTTCGCGAAAACAAAAAAATTAATAATGAGAATACAAGGACAACCTGGAATGGCATCCTAGGCTCAAGGCAATACAATCTGTTTACTTCTTCGTGCTCTATTAGCATTTCTCAAGATTCAACTGAAAAAAAAAAAAAAAAAAAAAAAAAAAAAAAAAAAAAAAAAAAGTTACTATGGGTAAGACATTTTCTTGGGTGTTGAATAAGATATTTACTCTACAGACCATGAGGGCTGAGATTTGCTTTGGACCTATCTATGATCAGCACAGCCCAGTTGACAAGGAAATAATGTTTTTCTGGTCTTCTATAGGTTTCACCCAGTAAGCCTTTATTTTTGTATCATACTCAGCATGGCCATTTCTAGATTTTGTTGGCACTCAGGTAATTACTGATGCCCAGAGAGCAGAAGGGAGCAAGGCAGTAAAGTCAGCGGAGCTAAAGTTGTCATAACATAGCAAGTCATTTTTCCAGAAAGTTATCAGAGGCTTCAAAATAGCCATGAAGTGATCCCCCTACATTCAGTGCCCACTTAGGCAAGCAAACTCTGAAGGTATGAGTCTTACGACTGTCTGAGGACTGCTTTGTCAGATGACAGTGTCCTGTGAAGAGAAGTGGAAACAGGAGTCAGAGCAAGAAAATGAGCTCCTGCCAAATACAGCACAGACCATTCAGTGGTCACTCCCTCCTCGGTGCAGTAATCTAGACAGATGTGTATGACATGACTTATTAAAGACCAGAGAATATGTCTAGGATTACTGGTGAACACCAACTATTTCTTTCTTTCTTTCTTTCTTTCTTTCTTTCTTTCTTTCTTTCTTTCTTTCTTTCTTTCTTTCTTTCTTTCCTCCCTCCTTCCTTCCTTCCTTCTTTGCTTCCTTCCTTTTTATGTGTTTGCTACAGGGTCTTGCTATACAGCTTGGACTCACAGCGATCCTCCTGTTTTCAACCTCCCCAGTCCTGGGATCACAGGGGTGCATGGATGTGGCACCATGCCTGGATTCACTGACTAGCTCAGTGCGCCTGTGGGTGGGTGTGTCACTGGATGGGGTGCTGGGAATCAAACCCTGGTCCCTGTGCTTTCCTAAGCAGGTACTTCATTGCTGACCTATCTCACTGGCTTTTAGCAATTAATTTAATCAAAATAGTTTATTTTCAATTTCCCAATCTGTATAATAAATTATATATAATGTAATAAAGATATTGGAGAAAAGCGCTGTTTTCTTGTCACATTATAAATGATATGTGGTAAAATTCTTTGCACAAATGAGAGAAATGAAATGTGATGGTGAAGAAAGTATTGTTTTCCTTTGATTTCAGGAGTGGCTTGTTTGACTTATGATCCTAGGCTAGATTTCTGAAAACTCTTGTTTCCCAGTTCCACCACGAACTTCATAAGCTAGCAGCCACCATAACCAAGCACATTTCTGATCTAATTCCTATTGCAACAACAACTAACAATAGTGGATGCATACTCATATCTCCCTTGGAGTTCTTGAAATCATAACACTCTGCTTTTAATATTCAATCACTTCCTACAAACAATGATATAGCTAAAACAATCTTTTCCTTTGAGTTTCCACTATCTTGGACTTTAGCAATCATTTACCATGAATTATTTTCCTTCATTCTTTATGCTAATAACTGCACAAACCACTTGAAAATAAGATTCATGAGTTTGATTCTGGGGTAAATTACTCATTGTATACTGCACAAACTAATTTTTGGACATGACCATTTTCGTGTGTACAATATCATTAAATTGTAAGCTTCCTACATGATAGATTTTCTACTAGCAAATGAACATTAAATTTTCAACTTCCCACATGATATATTTTCTACTGGAAAAGAAATAATGCCACTATAATTCTTTTGAAACTATAGAAAGAGCTTTGTGAACTTGCAAAGAAGTTTCAGCAGTAAACTGAAAATATTTTATATGATCTTTATTGTTGTCTACTTCCCAGTTACCATACTTTTTAAAAATCAAATTTAACATTATTGAAAACTAGTGACTCAACACCAATATAAAATAAGAGTCAATGGCCAGGATTCATTGTATTATATGTATTTGACATTTTTCACACGATCATACTTCTACCAGGATATTTCCTAAATATTCCGCATGACAAATAGCTTTTCACCCATCAGATGGGCTTCACAAGGCTAACCATGATTTTACTCATAACTTTTTACTCATAAATTGTTGGGCCCTACTAATCCTCCAAATCATCCAGAATATTAAACAAAAGATGTATACTGGTCATCAAGTCCCTTGCAATCTCTTGACTGACCAAGCCAAGAGGGACCAAAGGCACCCAAGTAATGCACACAAAAATTGAAAAAAGGAAAAAGAACATCCTCTGCTCGCACTACAGTGAAGCCAGCAGTTCTAAACTCTAAACTCAGCCTGACAGGCACAAGACTCTTGCAAGCCATCTTTACAGATTTTAAATAGACTTCAATTAACAAATAGTGCCTACACTTAGCAGCCAAAAATCTGAGCTGCAAATGAAATAAGTATTTTCTTGAAACAATCCAAATATCAACAATTCTCTAAAACAGTCTGTGGTGGAGTCTTTTTTAGATGGAGAAAAAAAACCAGAAGGGGAAAGCAATTAGATGATAAATATGCCATCCGTGTGGCGAACTATTGCAGCAGCTCTTCGTATTTACTCAGGTATCCCTTTAAGGTCTTATTTGTGAAAGGATATGATAACACTGAAAAGAACTTTAAATTCATTTGGCTTTTGAGATTATCACTTTATTTAACCTTGAAAGCCTTTTGCATTCTCTCATGCCTTTGTTTGCTTTCAGGAATTTATCTTCATTTTAACTTTAATCCGTTTTATATCACTCGCCTCATCTTTGATCCAGAAGGTTCAACCTTTTATTTATTTATTTTTTAATCTGCAGTGTGTCAGAGTAGGGGTAGAGGAGCTTCTTGTATATAAAATAAGCTAGACAATATGATCATCCTTAAGAAGTTACACATCCATATGTGTTGGTCATATGACTAACGAATGATCATTTCATGACTTAGATTGAAAAGCTGATACTCAAGTATACTTTTCCATATTAAGCAGGTATTTTACCTACAGTTTTTAACACTACTTTTGCCAAATACATTACCCTTAAGGTGACAGGCTTTTTGCCTCACTAGGCCCAAACATTTAATTTAAATATTATTTCTAAAAAGACAAATGTAAATACTTACACACTTTAAATAAGAGCAATGAAACTAACACTGAAATGGTAGTATTGTGGACTAGTAGTAGTTTGGATCAGTTTTGCACACTTGGGGCTGTATTTTACATTAGACACTGCAAACGCAGTTTCTAGAATCTATGAAACTTCCAAAATCTGGAAATTATTACATGTCTTTGGCCATAAAAGTTTAAAAATCCACAAGAAACAGTTCAAGTAATGCCTGCAAAAATGTCAACTGTGGCTTTAACTCATATATGAATGCAATAAAAGTTAAATTTCAGGAGAAAAGGAAATGATTTGCCCCATTAAATAAAATTACCTTAAGTTCTTATGTAGAAAACAAATCTAATATGATGATTTAAGTAGTTGCCTTAGGAATAGAATGTATTTGATACAATAAGACGTGGAGTCTACCAAGAATAAGCATGCATGGGGAATATACTGTGATCACTATAGATCTTCATTCCCATGTCAGCAAAACAGGAATTACAGTCTGCAAAACACTGAAAATTTTGTAAAGCAACAAAAATATCTGTAGAAGAGCTAGTTATAGGATGAAAATTACTTTCTCACAGACAGTAAATCAGATAAATTGGTATTTTTCAGAAATCTTACCCAAAGAAAAGAAATCCCCGGAGCCTGGAGCCTTATTATAATTAGTCCTATTCCCATCTCATTTCTGAAAACAAGATGAGTAGAACAACAGCACTCCAAGGCAATTAAAGATGCTTGATATACCTATGATTTTTTTTCACCAATTTAAACCTTCCAAAGATAAACCATAGCTTAGATGCTCAGGAAATACACCCAGACAAAAGTAACTGATTTATATTTGTTTAACAACTTTGAGTGTGTAATAATGACACTCGCATATTTCTTACCTGAGAAAAATCAGCCCAGAATTCTCAATGGAAAGCCATGAGTTTTTAAGGATCAGATTTATAAGCTACTTTATATCAAGCCACCAGATCCTATTACAGTTCCACACCTTGTTGAAGACCCAATATAAATGTGGACTTGAAATCAAGCACCTCAGTGTCACAAGTCAGCCTGTTTTTCACAGTCACAGTTCCGTGGAGAGAAGCTGCTCTCACTTTCTAACAGGTTTGAGACGCTGAAATGCGACTGCTTCTCTTCAATAATTTTCTATCAAATGTGCAAGATACATCTTGACAGTGAAACATGGCGTCTCATTTGCCTCCTCAACAAGACTGAAGGATTCCTTCTCTATAACCAGACACTCATTTTATTTAAATAAAGCTTGGGTTGCTCACTAGCTTCATTTCTTTTTCCAAATACTTCCTTCCATAAACAAAGAAATTCTTAGCTTATACGATCTGAAATGGAGCTTTCTTTTTAGCATGGCACCTATATCTGAAAATGATAAACTATTTCTGTTGTCCTGAGTCAGTCACGTTTATGATGAGTTTTCCTGCTGACCACCTGTCCAGCCACCGAGAATACAAACTGGAAGAGTAGATATCATTTAAAACTGTGCACCCAGTATATAGATTACTAAATCAATGTATGCGAGGTCTTCTGCGACTGAAGGCTTTTAATTAAAGTAAACCAATCCTTATAATAGCAATAGAAACAATCTGAGAAGTTGAAACTGCAAGGGATGAATAGGCATGAAATTTCACAACTCTATCAACTACTGGCAGAGGAGTTATCCACCTCCATGTGAAAAACCCAACCCACTTAGGAATCAATCAGAAGTGGTATTAGGCATGAAATTCATTCTGATCTGCAAGTCTCTGTTTAGAAATTTGTCTTTGTCAAAGAAAGCATGGTTCCATGTTCCCTGGTTGCTAATACAGTACATTACTCCAATAAAGTAGTAACTTGACTGATAAATAATAAGAAAGTTATTCAATCTTTAAGGTTTCCATACAATAAGATTAACCATAAATGATCTTAATGATCTGAAATAATCCAAAGTTTCCTAAGAATAAAAGGGATATATGGTGGCACACGCCTGTAATCCCAGCACTTGGGTGGCTGAGGCAGGCCGATCAGTGCAAGATCAAGACCAGCCTGGGCTACCAAAGTGAGTTGAAGGCCAGCCTGAACTGTATAGCAAGACTCTGTCTCAAAAAAATAAATAAATAAAAATAAATAAATAAAGCCAAATTAGTATGCTGAGCTGTAAAAGGCTCAAGTCAACAGCTTCTGACCTTGCCAGTTCTGCGGCTAACCCACTACTGTTATGGAATATAGGACTATATATACAACTACTTTCTCTTAGTTCAATGAGAAGAAATATTTGTACCAATAATGTTTAGAAAAGTTATCATGTCTATATCTTGTACTCTGAACAACTACTATGAAAGCAACAATACGCATTGTATTAATTATTGTGGCTATCCTAACATGTTTTGAAACTGTCTCATTGTTATTTCTTATTAAAAGGAATAAAATTTAAAAGAAACTTGTATTATTTATCCAGCCCAGCATAATTTGTCCCAATATATTTGAAGGTTTTTATACCTGTTCATTGGCTGGTTGACTGTTGCTGCTGCTGCTATTTTTTTTTTCACTAAATAATTTATGAGTGGGGGGATAAAAAAATAATTTATGAGGAATTCAGCAATAGTTGCTATATTGCATAATGTTGTCTTCACTTCAATTGTTTAGATTTCCAGACATAAGCATACAAAATTGTTCAAAAAGTTATGAGTAATTAAAAAGGAAAAAAAATTAATTAACTGCTTCTTTCAATAGAGCAGTAAAAAGCATCAATACTATTTATCCAAGCTATTTTTTACATATACATAAGTATAACTTTTTCCCTTATTGTTTTCTTCTTTTTCTCTCTCATTTTCAAGGAAACTAATTTATTTTACTTTTTTTACAGTTTCAAAGCATGTTAGTATTACATTTCCAATATTTGATACTATGCATATTGTTGTCCTCCTATTAGTTATACAGAGCACAGGGTGTAGACATTATAATTTTTCAAATCATTATTGGTATGAAAAAGTTTTTCTCATTGAACTAAGAGAAAGTAGTGGTATACATAATCCAATGTTTGATAATCGCAGTGGGTTACTAGTAAAACTGGCAAAAAAAACAAATAGCAGCATAGAGTATAAAACAAAAAGCTAGATGCTACTACTATTTATATTTTTCTGTTTAATTTTAGGACAGGGTCTACAGAGTCTATAGAGTCTCACTACATAGATTGGATTCTTCGTGATTTTCCTGCTTTGAGCCTCCCAAGCACTGGGATTACAGACACACGCCAATATGCCCAGTCTCAGTCACCATCTCAGTGCCACCCTGAGGCAGGCCTGCGTGGTAATCTGGCAATAGAACCCGAGCGAGCCACTGCACTCTGCCTAAGCAGGCACTTTAGTCTACTGAACTATCTGGCCAGCCCTGGTGTTATATTTTTGAATCATCTGTCTTTTACAGTTCTGTTATATAAAGGCAGACTACTATGCATATATGTCCAATGAACACATATAAACCTAGACAAGGCTATACCACCCTGATATGCAGAATTTGTCCTACTTCTGTCTGATTTTCTACAAGTTTTATTTTTAATTCATTGTCCAGCTGCCTACTTGTCTCAGGTCCTACCTTATATTCTGTACTTTCCTGGGCACCATTCTATTTTTCCATTTTCCTATCTCCAGATCTCTTGTATAAAAGATACACTGTTTTATTTTCTACTATTTTGGAGGATAGAGAGAGTTCATACTTCATTAGATGTCAAAAGAATATTGTAAATCTCACAGTGGGTTTTGAATAAGAGAGGGTTATGCTGTATTTCTTTGACCATCTATAATCTTAAGATAACAAGTGAAACAATTCTAATTTAAGTTGTGAGAAACTTCTTGAAATGGCTTTGTTACGCCTCATTTCCCACATCACGAGTTCTTTGAGGGCAAAATCCATATTTAACTCAACTTGGGTATGTAACACAATGTTATTTACATAACACTTTTAAAAAAAAAGTTATTGAATTAACTGAATTGAATTAAATTCTGGAGAAAAGGAAGTTGTTTACAAAATTTTAACATTAAACTTTAATTTTTAATCAGTGTTTCCCTACCTGTGTAGTAAACTAAATTATACCCATCTTATACATCTGTTATATTTGATTTAACCTCATAATATATTGCTACCCAGATGGACAAACTAAAATTAAACACAAATATACACTAGGAAGCCAATAAAATTTTCATACAAACTGATTTTGATGGTATGTGTCAGAACTTCCTCCAAGGGCGAGGAAGAAGCCCAATCCCAGGTGCACTGGCTCAACTGAAATCCCAGCTAATTCAGATTCAGACTTCCGCTAATGAACCACTGGTAGAAACACAGGCAACTACACAAGAGAGTTCAAGAAATCAAACTACCTGAGCTTTACACAGACATTCTGCATGAGCTTCATCATGACCACAAAGTCCTATAAAATGTTAGTCCTCATTACCATAGTGCCATCCCTTATAAAAAGATAATTTTTTCAGGTAGCTGCTTAAGGAGAAAAATTCTGCATTCCACCTTCAGGATAGCACACTGTGTGGACAAGACAACATGTTTAAAACCAGTCCATGAATTTATACTTCCTCACTATGATGAGAGTTCAATTATTTACTCGATATTTTTTTAAATTGATCCAACTGTAAAAAGTTACTTGATTTATAAAATTATCTTCTCAAATCACATCTAATCTTCAAATCTATTTTTTTTTCAAATGTATTTGGTACAGAATCTATAGGGTTTTACTCTAGAGATCAGACTCATAGTGATCCTCCTATGAGGATTTTCAGCCCCCCAAGTGCTGGAATTACAGGCTCACACCGTCATACCCAGTTTCAGTCCCCATCTCAGTGTGCCTGGGGGCCAGCAAGACACAGCAGGGATTGAACCCTGGCCGCTGAACGCCAACTAAGCAGGCAGTTTAGTCTGTTGAGTTATCTACCAGGTCCATAGTATTGGTATGATTTAAAACCCAAACATAAAACAGTTTCACTCACAACTTGCTCTGAAAATATTAAAATGTTTATGACATTCAAAATATCTCAAAACCTGGTTGTTTTGCTTCAACATGAAACTTAACCAGGTTCCATTTGGCCTTATTCCATAATTCTTTATTAAAACTCACAGGTTCTATCACATGGTTCAAAATAAGTGCTAAATCATTACACTGTAGGCAGTGATTTCTGAATTAATTGTAAGCACCAGAAGTAATTGTGCTATTACAAGCTGCATTCAGATCGTAAATTATTCTGTTGCTGCTGCTCAACAAGAGTGAGGTTACTAACATATATCTATAAAGACAGCTAAGTGGCAAAACATTTAGAGTACAAATGGCAAAATGATTATCCCCTTTGGGTCAGGACTCTCTTATAACTGAAAACTATGATTTTAAAAAAGAAAAAAAAAAGGAAAAAAAAAACTGCCAAAGAGCCCCTGAAACACATTTGTTGAAATCCTGCCTCGTCTTCTGCAGACACCTGAGAACAAACTAGTTAACAGCTTGACAGATTCAAGACAGGGACAAACATCTTTCCTTGGCACCATCTCAAATTGCTACAAGGGAGGGTGTTTCAGCGAAACTAGGGTCAGGGAAAGAAACATAATAATTGCTCGTTAGAAAAAAAGAGAAGTAGAGAAGTATACAATAGAAAACACTAAAAGCAAGTGCTACCCTTTCAAACTATTCACTAAAACAAATCATTATTATATTCATAAACCAAAAAGTTATTTTGAAATCTTACTTCTAAGAAATGAAGGATATATGCCTAGACATCACAATTTAATAAAGTTTTAATTTATCTGAAATGATAGTTAATAGCACGAATTCATTCTAGAATAAATGTTGAAGTGCAATGCTTGCTTGTAAGCATCTATAATGAAAAAATAGTATGTCTCTGAGTTTCTTGAATATTCAACTCGATATAAATTTCTACAGACCCCAGTACAAATTATTGTCAATAGTCAATGATCTTAAAAGTATGTTGCCTTTGTTCTATTTAACCAATGCAACTAAAAACTTATCAATTGGAAGCACTGGATGATCTTTAAGACATGAGGCTGATGATTCGACCAGGTAGCAACGATACAGAAGAGGTCCAAGGTCTGCGTTCTCAGTCAAAGCAACAATAGGAGGTCAAGATAAATCAGGACAAATTGAAACAGTAACCCTAAGTGAAGATGCCAAATGCTACAGAAGGAAATCCAGAAGCTCATGGCACCCTGAGAGCTACTGAAGAGTTTTCAGGAGACAGGAACTGCCCGCTGTGTAAAATGCTGCCAACAAGTCCAGTAAGATGAGGACTGAGGGTCTCTGTTGACCTTGACAAGTGCAACTTTGGTGGTATGTGGAGTGGCAAGAGCCTATGTAGAGTAAACAGAGGCGACACAAAGAGAGGAGACCCTAAGTACAGAGAACCCTTTGAAGATTTCTGCTGTAAAAGAAGTAGAGAAATCAAACTTGTGTTGTTTTGTTGAGAGGTAGATTTTTTATTGTCACTACTACTACTACTACTACTACTACTACTACTATTATTATTATTATTATTTAGTACAGGATCCTATTATGTAGATCAGACTCCTGTTTTCAGCCTCCAAAATGCTGGGATTACAGGCACACTCCACCACACCCAGTCTCTTTCCACGTCAGCCTGCTGGGAACCGGGCCCACACTGCACACCAGGGATCAAATCCCAGTCACTGCACCTGCCTAAGCAAGAACTTTAGTCTGCTGAACTGTCTGGCCAGCCCTGAGAGCTCAATTTTTTTTTTAAGGTGAACAAATAGCAGCTTGTTTCCAATATGTATTAATAGTGAGCCCATTGAGACTCTAACATAATCACAGACTACCTCCAATTCACACATCTCTGTAGTTGTTAGTGGTGATGGCTAATTTCACAATTCTGCTCTTGTTCAAATATCATTATTTTGGTTTCCCTTCAGTGATGAACATAAAAAGATGCTTATTTGAGCCACTAACAATTTATTGCTTTTAAAACATATCCTGCCAACTTCTGCTCTCCTTAGTTCACCTTCAAGCTAACGCAATCATCAGCTTGGGAAAAGGTGAGAGAAATGTGAAAGGTGTATTTGTCTCTCTGTCTTCCTGTAAAATCTGACACACACGTGTGCCTCTTTCCTTTTGAAAGGAAATCATCGTTGAAATGAAATCAGCCTTTTTGCTTAAAATAAGCAGATCTTCCAAAATTAAAAGAAGTAAAAAGCCAAATCTCCTACAATTTAAAAAATGCACATCTTCAGGAAATGAATGTGTATCTAAATATCTTGATTCACTCTACACACATGACGTCACTCTCAACATCAGCATCTCTGCGGTTGTTTTTTAGAATCAAGACACTTTTCAAAAAGAAAAAAGAAAAGTCCCAATTATTCCTCCATCGTCCACCCTTTAAAAGAATTCACATGGCAACATGGCAATAAACTTGACAAGTTTCTGACCAGCACCATAGAGTTGAGGCTTTTAAGACTAGTAATAGGTCCAGGGGAAAAAACTAGAGGTCAGTTGATATTCATTTATTTTCCCACAGTAAACACATAAAGTTTAACTTTTTTAAAAGAAATTCTATTTCATTTTAGTTTGCAGAGTAAAAACAGGATCAAAAGCAAACAGAAAATAAAGGGCAGAAGTGGGTAACATAAAACAATACATATGTTACAGATTTTCAAAGCAGAAATAGCTAATTAACAATGCTTGCTCTATTATCTATTTTTAATCATCAATTCTGTTGTTCAGATTCACAGATATAGATATACAAGAATGGACAAATAATTGAATATTAATGCTTGCTTTCAAGAAACCTTAATTTTTTCTTCTCCTTTTAAAAAAATGTATTACAAAGAGTATAATAATAGATAAAACACCTGTAATCCCAGCACTCGGGAGGCTGAGGCAGGAGGATCAGTGGGAGTTCGAGACCAGCTTGGGCTACAAAAGTGAGCTCAAGGCTAGCCTGAACTGCATAGCGAGACCCTGTCTCAAAAAGACAAAAAAAAAAAAAAAAATAGATAAAACATTAGAAATGGTACATATTTAGAAGACCAAGATGAGAGCTATCCAACCATGAGTTCTGTATTACACATTGCCATCACTGATGTAGTTGCTTGGATAGCAGACATAAGCATACAGAGTTAGTTAAAGGGAAAATTAGTGAAATAGAAAGAAATGGAACATAAGGATTACACAACAAAGATGAGAGAAAGGAGAAAAGATAGGGGAAAAGGCAGTGGAACAAAAACGTGCAAGTTTATATACAGGAAGGCTGAGATGGCTGTACTCATAATTTCCAGGAGTTTTTTGAAAATAGCAGTTAATGTTTAGAAGTTTAACTTTTGAGCCATCTTGTAGTTTTAGTTAAGCAAAGAACTTAGAGACTGGCAAAACACACCAAAACTTATCATTAAAATAACTTTCGATAAAAATGTTATTTAAATGTTATTCGATTATATTTTGGTTAATTCCATAAGAGTTTATCAAATAAAATAATTTCAGATAGAATAGGAATTAAGATAGCACTTTAATGTTTTGAACAAGTGCTTCTTCATCAGTGTTTTCAGTATACCAGGCTCAGTGTCATGGACACAAAGATGATAGACACTTCCTCCACCTTGGAATAGTTCATATTCTAGAGGGAAAGAAAAACATTTAATCAATAAAGATATAATGTGTCAGATGTTCTGATGAAGCAGTAGATACAGACATAAAAAGGTTACAGAGGAATAGTCATTAATTCCATAGGGACAATAGAGAAAAGTAAAACACAGAGTTAGTATTTCCAGGACAAAAATGTGTTTTTGGAGGTGAGAGAGGCTTTGAGAAGGCAAGAGAAAGATCAAACTGTTTAAAGTAGAAGTACCAACAAGAACATAGGCAGCCAAGTAGACATGGTGTTGTCAAGATGGAAACATGAAATCCCCAGAATTCCTATGGGCCTGCTCCTCCAAAAGGTGAACAAAACGTGAGTACAAAGTGTTTCTCCTGAGTATCTCTGAAGATAGCACCTTCAGGGGGCATTCCTTATGTGATCTAACGAAGACAAAAGGGAAGCTGTAGCTCATGAGAATACTGACTCCAGGAAGGAAGGATGAAGAAATGCAAACCACCCTCACCAGGACCTTCCCAAACTTCATCATCAAGACTGCCTACCCTTGGATCTCCAAAACACATCTTAATCCCAACCCTTCTTCCCAACCTTCTTTTGAACAATTTATAAATCCAAACATTTTCACCATTTTCCACGTTACAACGATAGCTAATCTGTCTCTCTGCCATTTCTCTTTCAACCTACCAAGACTGTACCCCCAAATCCAAAGTGATCATTTTAAATTGTGAATCAGTTTATATTATTCCCTTACTAACACTTTTATTAGAGTCTCACTACAATCAGAAAATGAAACTATCTTTTGTCTATAGCGTCCTTTGTGGTCTAGCTCTTACCCATCTCCCACCATCATATCTCATTTTTTCCTTGTGCTTCAATTGTCCTCCCTGAGGCGCTGATGTAGCTAACTCCTTTTGCATGCAGTTTTTAGCTCATGTGTCCCCTCAAGGCCATTGCTAACTACGCTGTGTGAAGTCGCTACCTCCTTCCACTCTCTATATTTTCTATATAGCATTTATTACTGTTTGAAATGATCTCCTTGACTTGCTCACTGTTTTTTCTCTCATACTATTCTTGGAAACGCCAAATACTCATTTTGTGTTATTGTAGTTTCTTCAGTACCCATGCAAACTCTATCAGTACAGCCTGTAGCTGAATACCCACCAATGTATGATAATTGAATGCATGATAAAGTTTGAAAAGAGGTAAATATGCCCAAAGGGCGTGTAAATGTCTGCTCTGTGATGCATTGTATGATATTTTAAATCCCTATATGGACATTATATAAGTTTTTAAGTCATGTGTTACATACACCCTTTTTCAGATTATTCAGGGACAAATGATATTGCATTCAAGCAAAGTGAAAACAGGGCCCTTTTATATGGGCTACAAGGACAAAACGTATTGGGAGATTTTCTCTGCTACAAATTGTCTGAGCTCTGTCCGGTGCAAGTATTCATGCATCCATCCATTCGTCTTTGTGAGACAATGTGAATTGAGTTGTAATAGTCAAAAGCAAGAAAGGCCTCGTGGAAGCTACATTTCACACAAATTCTGATAAGCATCTTCCAGAAGGAATAGAAAATAAGGATATTAAATTTTACCATGATAAATAGACTGGAAAATTAGCACTTCACTAAGATAGGCACCGTGAATCTATCTAATATATTCCATGGGAAAGAAGACAGAAGAAAGAAACCTTATATCTCAGAGACATGAAAAATCACCAGGGAAAAATCCTCCACTGTACAAGATATCTAAGAATTCACTATTTTTTTAAGGTGTCTGCCTCCTTATCCTTGTTGCACGTTTCTTGTGCCAATGTCTAATAATGATCCTTAGTACTAGTTAACTAGATCCAGGCAAAGGTTTTCTCATCATAAGAAAGAGTAGGATTGTCTGAGGGCCTTGGTGAGACTGCATCGCAGCCCAGCTGCCCCTTCAGCCCAACTGAGCTCCCTTTCTCCTCTTCTTCAGGCACTGACATGGAGAGCACTGCCTCAAGTGCTTCCTGCGTGCTGCTCAGGTTTGCACCCCTGGGAACCCAATTTGAAAACTCTGTCGTCAAGCACAGCAGGAGTCAGGTGTTCAAATGAGGTTATCAGCAATCTGTGTCTCTCAATTCTACATTAAATTCATTCTTCACAAGTCTCTCCTCTTGGTTGAAAGAAGATTTTAGGAGATTTCAACAAAATTATCTTTATTACAACCAATTCTATGAATATAAATTTTTATCATGACAATTTAGTTTTGGAAGCTTTGGTAAATAATTACTAGAGATAAAGTAGGCTGTTGTGTCCCTTGAGGAATTAGCAAAAGAATGCTGAAGACACCTAAAAGTAAAGAAAACATAACATACAAATTCTTTTAAAACAAATGAAGTGTTATTCGAGTCCTCAGAATAAATAGTTGGATATATGAACTTGGAAATTACTCACTATGAGATCTGACTTAAAAAGTAAAATTATTCAAAAGCAGCGTTTTAAAAATTAGGATGGCCAGAAGCAATTACTGTTAATACTGTAATGCACTCCATGCTTCCTATGTCAAATCTGACATTAGTGAAGTGAGAACCCAAGAACTTGAAGAAAACAAATTGGCTAAAATGCTAAAACGCCATGACTAAACTATTAATTAACTAGAAATCAAGAAGAGAAGTCACACAAAACATTAAATATTTCTACCATGCTTCAGAAATAAATTAAGGTTTAAATGCCATGTAAATCTGCAGAGAAATCTTGGCAATGCTAAAATACTGATGGTACGGAAAGGATGGTAGAAAAATTTGAAATAGGGCCAGCCATATAACTCAGTGGATTAAAGCACCTACAACCAGGTTCAGGGGTTGGGGGTTCGAACCCCAAGGCCTGCTGTGCCTACCCTGTGCCCGCCCCTGGGGTGCACTGAGCCAGCAATTAAGAATGGGTGTGGTATCCTGCACCTGTAATCCTAGCTCTTGGGAGACTGTAAACAGGTGGATCACTACAAGTCTAATCTAGTAGTAAGCCCCTCAACACCCTGTAGACCTTTCCCTAAAATAAAAAGAGAAAGAAAGAAGATTTGCAATAAATAGAAACTGAAAAAAGCTTTCACATGAAGTGCTGTTGACTACTGATGATAAGGTATTGCTTTCTAAATATTATATATATAATATATATTTGAAGAAGCATATTTATATATTTTAATAAGTTAATCTATAACCTTTACAATTTATCAGTTATCACACGCTTTGAAACATTCGTGTAAACAAAAGGAGAAACTGGGAAGGATAAATGCTTTTAAAAGCATCCCGCCCAGTATGAGCCATGGTAACCTTCATAAAGTATTAGAAGAAATAAGATGTCCAGAAATATGTAACTTTGTCAAACTGACTTTTCATTTGGGGAATTTAATTTCAGCCAGTTGCTTTTTTGAAGAATTGCTTCTCCGTGAGTTGGCCTGGTAAGGTGGCCACCAGCAGGTGTGGTCTTATAGGCTACATAGTAGATAAATATCCCACTAGAATGCATGCATCCACAGAGCTCTATGCATTAGCCTTGATTGGGAATTGTGAATCTTGAGTTCATCTCTTGACCAGTGAAGGCTACGTGATAGGATCATTCCAGCCTGACATTTATGACTGTCTCAGAAGCTGGGCGCACAATCAGGCCCATGCAAATCCAAGCTATGTAAAGGGATTGTTATACTTTTCTCTACTATCAAGATTTAAAGAAATAACTTCTCTGATTTTCTACTTGGAATCCAGTATTCAAATTATTCTAAACTTCTTATTGATAAAAATAATGTTCTCAAGTTGGAGTGGACATGATTTGAGATGCTAGTTATTATAAACTTCAATAGAAAATAGACTCCACTATGCTGAATTTTATGACTTGCGGTTATTTTAAATTTTAACATTTGATTTGTCTATTATTCCTTTTTAATATGTGCCATCTCCAAATCAAGTGTATTTAGCCATGATAATTCAGACTTGACATGTCTGTAATAGAACAATAACACTATAAGTCTAATTTGGTCCCTCAGATGATAAAAATGTTGGCACACTCTGTCCTTTGGCAGTCATCTCACAAAGACACACCTCACAAATACTGTGAACCTAGGACCATTCAGCACTTTTCTGGGTCACAGACCTTGTATTTAGCAAAGTGAACTGGTAGCACGTTAGCTCCAGTGTTGGGAATGTGTCAGGAGGAAAACTAAAGTAAAACAAAGTAATAGCAAAAGAGGACTGTTTTCGCTAGAGTGCTGAGAGTTTTGGAGAAAAGAAAGAAATAAAAAATACGCTCAAATTTTATTTTATTTAAGAAATAGATGACAAAACATACAGAGAAAACAAAATATTACCTTCATTATTCATAATTCTGATCTGGAAAACACATCTGATATCTATATGCAGGTTGAATGCTTAATATGGAGTCTAACTCTAGATAAACCCACTATTCCATTTATTTTTACTGCTAGAAAACCAGATTCCCCATAAAAGTTTAGGCCACTGTCAAGGAAGCAAAGAATAAAGTTGTTGAACTCATATGCCCTACTGGCAAACAGACCCCAAGGAGAAAGACAAAGATACTTCCAATTCCCCCTTTTAGTATGCCAAGTGCATAGCCAATCCCCCTGTTAGAACATTGTTTCTCTGGTTCACTGAAAAAGACTACAGTAAGGCCAGGCAGGTTATCAATGTCACTCTCCAGGAAAAGAAGCAGAAAGACAAGGGTAGAAAGATTCCTAACAAACCAGGGTTTGGTTCATTTCTTTGTTCTACTTTCAGCCACTTTCTATCGCTAAAGTTCATGTAAGCAGAATATACAGAGTCAGCTGGTTTGTCTAGGGACACAGTCTGCTGAGCCAGAAGGCAGCAACAGAGAGGGCCTTGGGGAGAGAAGTGTTGGAAATATTCACTAGAGAATAATTGTAGTGAATGACTTTTGCATACAAATTGGACAAGGAATAAAAATGAGTTCACCAAGACTGTAACAGGGCCAGCCAAATAGCTCAGTGGATTAAAGAAAGCACCTGCAAGCAGTTCAGGGACTGGGTGTTCCATACCTTGGCCTGCCATGCCAGCCCCACCCCCAGGGCATGCTGAGATGGCAATTGAGATTGAGCATGGTGGTGTGCACCTGTAATCCCAACCCTTGGGAGGCTGTAAACAGGTGGATCACCACAAGTCCAATCCAGTAGTGAGACCCTGAACACCCTGCAGACCTTTCCTTAAAATACAAACAAACAAACAAAAAAATAAACACCAAATGAACACAGGAAATAGATTTTATCCAAAAGTCATTAAATAGCTCTCAAGAACAAGAAATCTGTTACTGACATCAAATATAAGGTAACTCAGCTGGAAGTGGTGATGTGTGTCTGTGATCCCAACACTTGGGAGGTTGAGAAAAAAGGATCACCATGAGTTCAAGGCCAGCCTGGGCTACATGATAAATTCTTGGCCAGCCAAAACTACACAGTAAGGTCCTGTGTCAGAAAGGGGGGGGTGGTGCATCATAGTGAAAAATTTTGGAGTATAAAATAAAAGTGAGTGAAGTGGTTATATTAGGGCCACACATTTAAGGCTTATGATTCATGAGTCTGGGTCATAATTTATGATTTGAGACTCCTGGACTTCTGAAGGTGATTTAGATAAACAAGGGTATAAAGTACGGTGGTGATTGTCCTGACATTTTTAAGAGGAGAAAGCAGTTACAAACAAAGGATAGGTTCCTGAGGATTGTGTGATTGGATAATTGCAATAACGAGGATAATGATGAGTGATTGTCTTACCAGCGAGAATCAAGAACTGTCTGAGCTTCCTTCAAACACATCTTAGGGGCACGCTGCAAAAACTGAGCTGGAAAGCATTGGGAAAGCCATGAGCCAATCATCAAAAATCAACAAGTAACAAATGCTGGTGAGGCTATGTGGAAAAAGAAACCCCTCTGCACTGTGTGTGGGAGTGCAGACTGGTGTAACCGCGATGGAAATCAGTATGGAGATTCATTAAAAAGCTAGGAGTAAAGGTCTCATTCAAACCAGCTATCCCCTTTCTGAGTATCTACCCAGAGGAATTAAATCACCATACCATGGGCACATAGGTGCACGCATGTTTATAGCAGCACAATTTGTAATAGCTCGATCTCGGAAACAACACAGTTGGATAAAAAATAGAGGAATGAATAAAAGCCATGCTTTTGTTTTTAATACAAGAGTGCTATTCAGCCATTAGAAGGATAAACAGAGACTTTTATAGGTAAATGAATGCAACTCATGACCATGCTCCTAAGTGAAATAATTCAGACTCATATGTGTGAACAAAGTATTGTCTCACTAGTCTGAGAAAATGAGCAACTGTACAATAGATCCAAAATGTGATATGAATTGGGAAGTAATTGTTCTAAAGAAAAGACAAAGCATGAAGGTAGAAATGGGAATAGAAGAAAGGGAAAGAAAACATTGTGTGTATATTCAAGGTTGTTAAGATAATTACACAGCTAATTTCTCCTAATTCACTGAAAAGAAAGTTTTGTGCTAACAGTATTTGGACAGGATATCTTGCCTGGTTCTATGCTTATGCTTAGGAAGTTTCATTCTGAATGTCCCTTGCACAGGACTAAAATTTTTTTACAAAGTTCTAATTCACTATTTGTTACAGCCACAATACAAAACTACCAAAGAGAATAAGAAAAATTTTGAAGTTAGTATTTTGAAAGGGGTACAATTATTAATAAAACAAAGTCTAAGGTATGATAGCAGTTAAAATAATGTCAGGAAAAGTAAGGTCCAGGAGCGCGATGACATAGATATTGAAGTCTCTAAGAATGAAGATAGTGATAGATGTCAAATCTTCAGTTAACAAGGAGGGTGGTAGACTCCTTCAGTGGACTGCCAACTGGGGGTCAACTTGTTACACTCAGATGAAGCAGCATGGTGCTGTGTGGGAGGCCCCCCTGAGGACTGTTACTGGCAGTTTAAGAGGCAGAGAGAGGCTGGAGAGGAAATTTAGCACATTCTGGAAGCTGCTGGGAAGTTGTCAGGGAGCTGCTGGTTCTCTTGAGCCATTCTGGTGGATGACCTTGTCATGCTGGCTTTCCTGATAGAACTTGGCTGTTCTCCTTGGTGGAGAAACTCAGGACCTCATTGTCACTGAATATGGCTGTGGTTCACTTTGGAGCAGTTCTGGTCCTCACCTTGAGCACTGCTTCCTGGTTCTGGAGGGGAAGGTGGTGCACAGCTCACCCTTGTGAAGGAGTTTTGTCATATTGACTTTCCCTATGGGAACTCAGCTTTCCTCACCATCAAAGGAGCTCGGAACCTCGTTATTGCAGAGGATGGCTGTGGTAGCTTTAGAGGGAGCTCTAGTGCTTACTTTGGGTGTAGCTTCCTGGCTCCATTTCTGCTCCCTCAGGCTGTTAGCACAGAACCTTCCTCCTGCTGGCACAGACTTTCTAGCTTCCACCACTGACCTTTGGGCCTTCCCACGTGTCTCAGTTACTCTTCTCTCATTGCTGGGACACTCAACACGCAAATTGAAGGAAGGAAAGGCTTATTCAGCTCACAGTTACAGAGGTTTCAGTCCATATTCAGCTGGCCCCAAGGCAGAGTGGCATATGGCAGAAGGCAAACTTTCATGGCGGCAGCTAAGAGCAAAGAGCAGGAGAAGGGCATAGCAGCAGCACAAGCAGCTAACTTCTCTTGCTTCTTTACATTAAAATGTAAATTACCTGCCCAGGGGAGGTGCAGCACCCCTATCCACAATAATCAATCACAAATTCCCAAAGCCAAGAAGCTTTGGGGGGACACCTATACACAAACCATAGCACCAGGGCAGATCTGTAAAGCAGGCCTGCATAAGACATGGTCATGGCTCTTGGCTTCTAATTAGACTAAAAGGGGCAAAGGGGACCACAATGTTATAGGCTGCAGGTCTTTAGCTGGACTCATGCAGGATTTGGCCACAGGATTCACGCCTTCAGCTGGATTCCTTTGAGTCTTTTGTGTGTGAACAGAAATTTTAGCTGATTTTCTATCTCTTTTGTGTGTGGACAGATTTCCTACATTCTCATTATGCCATCTGTTGGGGCCAAAATGGAGAAAAAAGGAAACAAAAATTAATGTTATCATCTAAGGGTTTTCTTAGGCCTAAAGTCTTATTATTCTCATAAACTCAGAGATAGTATAGCAGCAAATAGTATTCTTTTTAAAATAATCTTATATTTGGATGAGGAATAATTTACAAGAAAAAAATAGTTTAAGGGAATTGGAATAGTAAAAGTGAAAAAAAGAAAAACAGTTTCAAATGAGAAATAGCTCAGATGGAAATAGTTTTTGCTGACACAAATGTGAACAACTTTTTAAGACCTCTGAGTATTTGAGCAGTGTTAAAAACTCAAACCTCTGAAAACTGTACTACTGATTCCAGGGGTCTGTTGAAAGGAGCAGTTAATGTTTAATTTCTCTCTCTCTCTCTCTCTCTCTCTCTCTCTCTCTCTCTCTCTCTCTCTCTCTCTCTCTCTCTGTATTTAGTACAGGGTCTTCAGGGTCTCACTATGTAGATCAGACTCGTAGTGACTCTGCTGTTTTCAGCCTACCAAGTGCTTGGATAGCAGGTGTGCACCACCATGCCCAGTCTCAGTCGTGGTTTCAGCACGCCCCTGAAGAGCAGGACCAGGACAGGCCGCTGGGGATCAAACCTCTGTTCCTGCATCTCCCTAAGTAGATGCTGAGCTATCTGATCTACTGAGCTATCTGGCCATCCCCTCTCTCTATTTTTTTTAACGTTTAAAGATGTTTTCACAAATTTTGCATGATTATATCTGGCCATCTGAACAACTAATTTGAAGACAACAACATGTAATATAACAACCATTATCGAAGTCTTGTAATTTTGCTTAGTGAAATTCTGCATCAATTTATCAATTCTAATGTTTTCGTCTTTTACTATATTTTATTCCATTTAAAAAAATAATGAAAGTAAAACTCAAACCTCTGATAGAAAATTCCAATATGAGGGAAGAAGTCTATTTCCATCAAATTTGCTCTCAAAGTGCTCTTTACAAAATTAAAACTCATTTTCTAGTATTTTTGTTCCCTCATACAGGAGAACCAAAGCTCTTAGTCTTTTTCATATAAACTCAGTTGAAATTTAAAGAAATTTTACTTAGTTTTCTATCTCTTACAGTATAAGGAACTACAGAGCAACAGAAGTTTATGTACATGATGCTAGCAAAATTACAAGTAAAAGTGTGTGGTAGGGTAGGCCTTGGTCATTACTGGGTCAAGAAGCTTACCTTCCTTCAAATTGACAAAGTGGGCTCACCTCTAAAAGAAGAAGTACTTCTCCAGAAGTTTAAAAAGTAAAATATTTTATAACATTTTAAATATATGAGGTATATTAAACAAAAGTTCAAACTTTTCATTCTAAAATTAGGAACAAGACAGAATGTCCAATGTCTCCATACTTATTCAATATAATTGAGGAAATTTTAGCCAGAGAAATTATACAAGAGTAATAAATAAAAGGAATAACAAGAGGAAAGGAAGAAGCTACATTATATTATTTGAAGGTGACATGATATTCTATGTAGAAAACCCCTAACACTACTAAATCACTGCTAGATTTGATAAGCAAATACAGTAGCATAGTTCACTAAAAAGTCAACCCTCAAACACAGTCTACAGATTTAATGTAATTCCAATCAAAATTCCAACATCTTATCCTTTAGATTTGGAAGAAGCAACCCTAAAATTCATTTGGAACTAGAAGAGGTTGAGTATAGCAAAGGAAACTCTGGGCAACAAAGGCAAGGCAGGGACATCGCAATCCCTAATGTGAAATCATGCTATAAGCTACTATAAACAATGTGATACTGGCAAAGAATAGACCTGAGGATCAACAGAATACAGTAGAAGATATTCAAACAATTCTAGACATGCTCTCCCACCCAGTCTTGCACAAAGGTGTCAAACGCACTCACTGAAGACAGCCTCTTTGGTAAATGGTGATGGAAAAACTGGCTCGGTACGTGCTGAAGATTAAAACTGAACCTATGTCTTTCGCCATGCACCAACTGAGCAATAGATAAAAAGCAATGTGATCTTTTTATACAACAGAGTGCAACTCAGCCATAGAGGAGGATAAACTTGAAACTTGTGTAGATAAATGGGTGCACCTTGAGTCCATATTCATATTTGAAATAAATGATACTGGTGCGTAAAGATTATATTGTCACCCTAGTGTGAAAAATTGAATGAGTAAATAAGATCCAAAATATACAGTAAAAAACTCTGCTAAAGCAAAGAGAAACTGGGAGGGAGGAAGGAGAAAGCAAAAACAAACAAAGAAACATAAAAATATACATATACATACATACACAAGAGAGTTAAAGTAGTTATACTTCTCATTTCTCTTAGTTCACTGAAAAGAAAGGTTTATGGGTTTACAATATAATTGGGACAATTAAGTATCTATGCATGGTACTCTAAAGATAATAATACACAATGTATTAACTATTACATTGCATAATAGTATTAACTATACTCCTATTACCTTGTTTTAAAGTTTTGTTTTATTTTGTGCTCTTTAAAATAAAATAAGTAAATAAATGAAATTAGCTTAAGAGACAGCTTAAAAGACATAATCCTCATTTGTTATTGAAATTGTCAGTAAAAGAGAGTAACTCACAAAGGAAATGAATATCTATTCATTTGCCCCTTATTGAGCACCAGCTTTATGCCATCTGCTCAGAAAAAGTTGAGGAGCCACAATCTCCTTGCTACTTAGGACCTCAAAAATCTCAATGCATAAATAGATAAATTAGAAAACACTGCCAAATATTATATTTCCACTCGCAAGTTAAGAATGGAAAGGTATCCATGTCCAGACTGGGAAGCAGACAGCTAGGGGAGAGCTGAAATATATCACATTTCCTGAAATAGTTTTTAAATCTCTTGCAATTTCATGAGACATAGGGATTGTAGAAGAACTCTTGATCGAATATTTGGTCTTTGGCCCCAGTTACTGAGACAGGGCTCCGAAAACCTTTGTAATTTCCTAATTGGAGTGTTGGACACAAATCACAGATCCTTTGGCAATTCTAGAGTGATGGAAACATGTTCTAGTGAGCTGTCACAAAGTTTCCTGTTAATTTCAACAGAGGAAATAAAAATATAATTAGGGAATAAAACTTTTACTACCACTATAGTATCTGGTAAAAATGGAAGCTGAAGGTTGAGTAGTCACTAGTAGTTAGGACTGTAATCAGCTGTGTCTACC
This sequence comes from Myocastor coypus, assembly GCA_004027025.1. NCBI lineage: Eukaryota > Metazoa > Chordata > Mammalia > Rodentia > Myocastoridae > Myocastor > Myocastor coypus. The sequence goes on from PVJA010012067.1 coordinate 47,288, forward strand.
TGATAAAGTCTCCACAAATCCCAATGATAGGGCCAGACAGCTAGCAGATTAAAGTGCCTCCTTTGGCAGACACAGGGATCAGGGTTCAGTTCTTGGCATGCTGTGCTGGCCCCGCCCACATCCCCGCGCATGCTGAGACAGAGATCATGACAGGACCTGGTGATGTGCGACTCTAATCCCAGCGCTCGGGAGGCTGAAAAAAAAAAAAAAACAGGAGGATCCCCATGAGTCTCACCTGTGTAGTGAGACCCTGTAGACCCTGTGATAAATATATTTAAAGAAGAAAACACTGACACTCCAATGTTTGGAGTGTATCTGACTAGTAGGGACATGTAGATTCTGGAGGACAGAGCATGCAAGCCATGGACCTGCATGTGTATCCTTACGTACAATGGATTAACGTTCTTAAGAAATCAACAATCGTAGGTAATAGATTTCGCTGTTGTCCTAACAAATCAGTTCAATTCAAGGAAGGTCAGGGAATCACTGACTTATAGCTGATAGGACAGATCAAAAAATGCAAACAATTTTTAAACAAGATTTTGAAGGGCTCCTTTCTGCCTACAGCTACTTCAGCATTTGTTATTGGTTAACTTTTTGGTGATAACCTGGGTGAGGCAGAATCTCAGTGCTGGTTTCATTTGTGTCTCTGGAAAGAACAGTGATGTTGAACATCTTTTCAGGATCTCAGTACTAGATTAGACTCGTGGTGATCTGCCTGTTTACAGCCTCCCAAGAAATGGGATTACAGGCATGCACCACACTACCACACCCAGTCTCAGTTGTCTCAGAGTGCCCTATGGGTGGGGCTGGCAGGACAGGCCCGGATTGAACCCCTGACCATTGCACCTGCTTGCAGGCACCTTCATCCAATGAGCTATTTAGCCAGTCCTAGTGATTGTATTTCTTCATCCGAGAAATGTGTTTTCATCTCAGATGCCTATTTTTGGATTGGGTCTTTGAACTAGGGGGCAGTATGATTTTTTCAAATATATTTGTGTTCTAAACAGAAGTCCTTTGCTTGAAGGACAGCTGGTAAATTTCTTTCCACTCTGTAGCCTGTCTCCTCACTCTGTGATTTCTTCTGAAAAACATTCTCCACTGTTGTTGGGATTATAGACTGGTGCAGCCACTGTGGAAATCAGTCTGGAGATTCTTGAAAAAGCTAGAACCAAAAGTCCCATTTCACGCACCTAATCCCTTCTGAGTGTTTTCCCAGAATTAAAAACATCATACCATAGCCATACATGTCTATCCATGTTTATAGCAGAACAATTTCTAATAGCTAAATCTTGGAAACAAAACAAATGGATGAAAAAATTAGGGAATGTATAGAAAAAACCAAGTCTTTTACACAATGGAGTACTACTCAATGATAAAGAAGGACAAACTTGAAACTTTCATAGGTAAATGGGTGCAAATGGATCACATTAAACTCATAAATGAAATAAATCAGACTCATATGTGCAAACATCATGTTATATCTCTGGTATAAGATACTAACCAAGTAAATAGGATTCAAAATGTACAATAGATATTGCACAGTGAGAAGAAATTGTTCAAAGGCAAAAGGGATGTAAGATGGGGAGGATGGAACAGGACAAAAGGGAAAAAATGTAAATTGTTTATATCATCAGTGCCTTTTGGATCTTTGAAAAAGAAAGCTTGTGCTAATATTGATCAGAGAAATTTTAATGCTCATATGCTGTACTCCAAATAATTAGTTTGAAGATAACAATTATAGTGTGTAACTATTGTTATTATATAATTTGTTATGAAATTTTGTTTTATATTTTTTATTTTAAAAAATGCTCAATTTTAAAATGGGCCGAAGATCTGAATATGTATACTACCTAACGAGACATACAATTGGTAAACACCGTGAAAGAGTGTTCATAGTCGTGCAATTAGGGAATAGCACAGTAAATCAGTAATGTGATGCTAATCCCAGAACTCCAGAGCTATAGCAGGACAACTGCCATGAATTCAAGGTCATCCTAGACTACATACTAGGACCCTGTCTCTAAAAAAAAAGAAGAGAGGAGGAAAGGGGAGAGGAATGGAGGAGGTGGAGAGGACAGGGGAGGGGAGAGAAGGGAGCAAGCAGAGAAGAGAGGAGATGGGGAGGAGAGGGAAGCAGAGGGAAAGGAAGGGAGGGGAGGGGAGGGGAGGGGAGGGAAGGAGAGGAGACAAGAGGAGAGGCCAATAATCAGATACTACTACACATCTTCTGTACCACTTGGAACACAATAATGCACAGCAGGAAGTGCCGGCCTCCATGTGAAACAGAAACTCTCATTCTTATTCATGGGAATAGCACAGCCACACTGGAAGATAACTTGACAGTCTTTCATTTTAGAATTAAATCTTTGACGAAGGAAATAGCAAGCATTCTTTACTACCCTCAAGAGTTGAAAATGTATACTCACACAAATCTACACACAAATGTTCACAGCACCTTTATTCACAATTGTCAAAGCTACCTTAGAATCATTCAAGATTGTGTCTCCAACATGTCAAGGGATCAAGAAATTATGGACTACCCATACCATAGAATATTATTCAATAACGTAAATCACACAAAAGACACGAGAAAAATTTTAAATTCATAATGCCACGTTTAAAAAAAAATAATGAAAAGTTTGCAAGTCGAATGATCCAAGTGGACGGCATTCTGTAAGATGTAAAATTAGCAGAAATATAAACAGGAAAAATCATTGCAACAATTTAAAAGACAGCAACAAGGGGGAATACTAAAATATGGACAATTTGGAGACCATTAAAAGTAAACTGCAACAGTTGGTATATGTCATTATAAATTTGTCAAAATTCATAGGAAGGTCAACCCAGAGTGAACTGTGATGTCACCATGGATTTCAGTATTAGTAGCAGCTTATTAATCACATAAATGTACCATACAAATGCAAGCAATTTATAAAACAGGACACTGGGACTTGGGGAGGTACATGAGAACTCTCTATTTTCTCCTTGATTTTCCTCTACATCTAAAACTGCTCTATCAATAAATCTTTTAATTTGTAAAAATGGCCAATGTAAGTAAGATGAACTGGAAGCTAGTGAGGATGGGACCAGAGCTCACTCAGGGGCCTGCACTCACTTGGCAAGAGATGGTGATGGGCAGGACTGAGGCAGATAGGAATGGAAAGAGCAGAATGCGAGCACTTGCAGTGGGTATGAGGGTTGCTAATTATTTGGATATGGCTAAGGAGGGAGGGGAAATGCCTATAAAATGCTTTCTAAAATTTTGGCCATATATTAATAGGAAACAGGTCAAAATCCCAAGTATAGGTTTTCAGAGATGGATGTTTTTGGAAGCCACCAACCTGGGCCTTTGGCACTGAAGGGTATATCAAAATACATAGATAATGTATTTCCCTAAAAGAAAGTAACAGAGTGACACTGTATTTTTATATTTTAGAATCCTTTTTTTCCTCATCCACATTCCTTGCCATAATCAAAATTACATTATTTTGTAAGATAAATGTAAACCCATGTGACCTAAAAAGTACAAAGTTAACTTGCAAAATGATATTTGTAACATAAAGTTGGCCACAGCTAATTTGCCCTGTTATTGCTGTTGCTGTTTGCTTTGTGGTACCAGAAATTGAACTCATAACTTTACACCTCCCAGGCAGCACTGTGCCATGGTGCTACATCCCTGGACAGAGTAACCTTAAATAATTTAAATATTTCAAATTTTAAAATAAAGTTCTTTCTTTCAAATGAAATCCAGTATCGATAGACATCGTTTGCATAGAGGCTATTTCTTCGCTATCCCAGCCCCGCTCAAAAAAAAAAGCTCTATCTAAAACAAATGTTTTTCCTTAATTCTATTCAATGTAATCTGAAACTTAGTAGCAAGAATGTCCCCAAAGCCTAAATTTAGAATGTAATGTTTTAGAAGAGAATACAGCAACCAAGATCCTAATAATTTCAGACTTTATAGTCTATCATCAACACCTTAAGTTTCATCTGGAATCAGAGCAGATGAGAGAACACTGATGTAGTATCTGGTGGAAACATTATCGCAGCTTGATTATGTAGTAATATGTGCACTCATCATGCTGGTTTCATTAAAATAGCATCCTATCCACACAACTCTTGAGTAGACCATCTTCAGAGAGATTTCTTCAAAATTATTATCTTATTCAAACAGAATTCCTATGTTGGTTGCTTTATAGTTCTTATGTTCTTCAGATTTCCAAACCGTGGTTTGTATGACCAGGAGATCATAGGTTACCCTAGCTCCTGTTATAGGAATCAAATCCCTTTCCCTAGTCAACTGCCCATCTTTACAGGTAACAAGCAAGACTTAGGTTCTAAATGACCCTAAAAATGGTAGCGTCTGACTTTTAAAAGTTTTAAGTGTTCCAATAGCAGCAACCATAAGCACTATATCTCATGCAGTTGAGATTTGTGTAACTTTATCTTAATTTTAAAGATTGGAATAGAGCCTTCCTACCACACAGAGGATCTCAGCTGATTTTCCTTTCTCCTTGGAAATCTTCCACCCACCTCTGGTGCATCCTGGGCTCCTGCTAGGGCTACAGTGAAGACCAGCATTCAGGCTGCCACAGCCTCATTCACTCAAGGCCAACACCTCATCATCACCTCCCCCTCTCTTCCCATCCTCCTCTTCTTCCTGTCTCTCCTTTGTCTCTTGTCAAAGAAAGGAGAGCTTTGTGTCTGAGGGCCATGATGTGTCAGGACCAAAGCGTGTGTTCACTAACATCCATCTGGGGGAAAATGAGCTGAGAGAAATAAATGTGACCAGAGGAAAGTTGGAAAGACAGCTGGGAAATATTAAAGGAAGCTAGGATATTCAAGGGTTTTCCTCAATCTCTCATTTTCCCCTAATTATATTCACTGCCTGAAAGCTATGCTTTATCTCTTTCGAATTTAACATTAACAAGATCATGACTATTTCAGGGAGCACACAGGGGACAGTAAAGGCTGTGAGAGATCATCCATTCTCTCCATAAGGGAACAGCAGAAATGTGGTCGTCCCTTGGTCTCTCACAGTCACTCATCACAAGTGATTATTCTTATGTCAAACTTGAGTGTTCCCCATTACTTCTTGTATAAAAGTAGGAGGGTTGTCCCTCTCTAAGATGGGTTACTAAGGTAGTTTATTGATTTCTCTTCCCTTGAGACCTTTAAGGAAGATAAATATCCACCTGGGTCTGACGGATGCCATGAAGCCTTTAAGACATATTGTGCAATAAACTAAATAGCCCTTACTGTCCCTACTGGGTAATGAGCAAGGAAGACTAGGGTTGGCACCCTCACAATACAGCTTCTTTTAAATATCAACAGCATTTCTGGGGGCCCGGCGGGATGGCTCAGTGGTCTAAAGCCCCTGCTTGGGGAAGCTTGGGTGGCTTTAGGGACCACGGTTCAATCCCCGACACCACATGCTGCGCCAGCCCTGCCCTCGGGGCGGGCTGAGCCAGCCATAAAAATGAGTGAATAAACAAAGATTCTGAAACAAGAATAAAAATAATAAATAAAATAAAAAATTCTTTTTTAAAAAAAAAAAAGGGGGCTGGGGAAACAGCTCAGTAGAGTAAGTGCTTGC
>PVJA010012068.1:0-53026 GCA_004027025.1 Myocastor coypus
CACCCAAAAAAAACTGAATTTAAAACAAACAAGAGTTTCAAGAATAAAGAGGGCACTACATAGTAATAAAGTAAGGCTCATTTTCCAAGAAGGTATAGCAGTCTTTAACATGGATAGGCCTAACAGTAGATCCTTGAAATACATAAGGGGAAAAATGATGGAACCACAAGAAGAAGAAAGACAAACACTATACTATTGGCGACTTTAGTACTTTTTCATCAGTATCTGACAGATTCAACTAGCACAAAATCAATATGGACATGGTTGAACTGAATAATAACATCAGTCAGATGGATCTAATTGACATCTACAGAATAATTTACTCAAGGGCAGAATATTCATTCTTCTTATGGTCATATGGAAAATTCATCCATATAGGTCACATTCTGAACTGTAAAATATTCCTAAGTAAATCTTTAAAAATTAAAATAACTTTTAAAACTGTTCTCAGAATACATGTAAATAAACTAGAAATAAATAGCAGAAAAATCTTCTATTGATGGAAAAATTCAAATATATATGGAAATTAGCACTCTTTGAAAAAGATTAACCACACCAAGTATTGATGAGTTGCTTCAAACTGGGAAATCTGATACACTGTTGATAGAAAAGTAAAATAGTACAAACACATTGGTAGTCTCATGTTTCTTGGACAGGGACCTACAATATAATCTAGCCATTCTACTTTTAAGTATTTATCCCACAAAAAAATAAAACATTTCAACTTTATACATGAATGTTCATACAATCTTATTTATAATAGTCAGAAACTAGAAACAATCCAAATGTCCCTCAATAAATATATAGATAAACTATTGTGGTACTGTATCTCCATACAATGGAACACTCTTTAGGATTAATGAGGAATAAACTATTGATGAACACTATAATCTGAGTGAATCTCATAGTAATCTCAAGGGATCAGCCAGGGAGATAGCTCAGTGGAATAAGTGCTTATCTGGTAAGTGCGAGGTCCTGAGTTTGATCCCTGGAACCATCAATAGTAATTATTATTTTTTTTCTAGTAATTATTATTATTATTTATTATTATTTCAAGAAAAGTCCTTACAAAAGAAGTCTATATCTTGCATGGTTACTTATATAAAATTCTAGGAAATGCAAACCAATCTAGTGGCAGAAATAAGATAAGGAGTTCCTTAGGGATTGTTGTGGGGAAAGTGATGCAATGAGGTGGAAGCCAAAGATTAAAACAGAGAAGGAAACAACCCTGGGTTGTAATGGATATGTCCATTATTTTGTTTGTGTCTGTGATTTCATGTATGTACATCTAAAAACCAAACGTAAAACTCAAGTAAATATAGTCTATTATACTTCATTCATACTTGCATGAGGTGTTTTTAAATGTATACAATGTAAAGATTCAGGAAAATTAAATTTTATAAAAATGTATATTTCTTTTAGCCTAGATTCAGATTAGGGCGTTTCAAAATCTGGGTATTTTTTACAGGTTAGCTCAAGTCTCCATCACAGACCTTGAAAGTTTAAAATTTGTTAGTAATAAACTTATTCATGCAACCTATTCATCTTTTTGTTCCATGAGTTTTTCTCTCAGTAAGTGTGTGTTTGGCTACAAGGATAGCAGGGCAAGACTGCATAAAGAGAAAAGAAAGAAAAAAATAAAATAAAAAAAAAATAAAAAAAATAAAATAAAATAAAATAAAATAAAATAAAAAAGAGAAAAGAGCCCCCAAGTAAATGACAGTAGGTCAAGAATGCTATCTTCTTATACAAAAGACAACACACTATATTTCTACAAAAAGTACTTCTTATCTTCACTATTACTGAGCATTTCCTTGCAAATGTCAGCTCCTAGAGACAGAAATCACATTATTAATGAGTGCTTCACAGAGCATCTGGGGCTTAAACATACTATTTGATGAGAAAGAGGATGTTCCAACCAAATCTTGATTGTGCTCTAAAAATCTATTTAGTTATTTTGCAGCTGTTTAAAACAAATGTGGCCTTTTAAGGCTCCAAAAAAAGAACATGGGAAAACATCATCTATTCTTTTAAACACCATCTGAATATCATACTTTGTGTGATTATGTTTTAGATTCTGGGCACAGGAGCGCTGTTGATTTTTATCAGACTTAAATACTTTCACCTTTTCAGTCTTTCCCTGAAGATCTGCTTATGACCTCTGATGGGCTTCTGAGCCAAAAGGTTGTTTTGGTTAAGAATTTAATTCACTTCAACCTGTCACCTCTGGACATCATTAACTTAATCATTCTTAAAGTCTATCTCATGCCATTGAAAATGAAAAGAGGAAGATTCATATATTTTACACATATCTAGGAGGTGAAGACATTAGGCAAATCAATGATTCTAAAAGTTTCCACTTTGACAGGTCATGTGAATAGCTTTTCTCTAATGTACAACCTCTTAATTTCTGCTAGGACAAAATACCTCACAGTTCGAGTTAAATGGAGGAGAGGCTTAATATGACTCATGGTTTCAGAGGTTTCAGACCATGGTAACCTAGCTCAAAGGCAAAAACATCACAGCAGAAGGGTGTGGTAGAGAAAAGTTGTTCAACTCATGGCATCAGTGAAGCAAAGAAGGGAAAAGCCAGAGAGGATAGATCCAGGGACCAGATGGAATCCCATGGTCACCCTCCCATGGTTCACTTTCTCCAATAGGCCCCACCTCCTAAGATCCCATTCAGTCATGAATCATGATCTGTTAACTCACTGATGAAGGTAATGCCCTCCCAACCCAACCACCCCTTCAGAAGTCTGTTAAGTCAGTCAAGTTGACAATCAAAATTAACCACCATAGTACCATTTGACAGACATGCTGGGAGTATAATAGAATTTGCCCAGGATGCTAAACAGTCTTCACTGCTATTCAGCTATGTGTTGCTGAGATAAGAACTTGAGAAAATTCATTTAATGGATGAAAGCTTTATTTTGGCTTATACCTTCAGAAATTTCCATCTATGGTCACTTGATTCTGTTGGTTGGGGTCTCTGGCAATGCAGAGCACCACAGCATCGAGCAAATGGAGAGGCAAAGCTGCTTACATCATGGCACCCAAGAAGCAAAGAGAAGAGAGGAAGAGGCTAAAGTCCAACATCCCCTTCAAGGGCTTTTCTACAATGAGCTAATCTCTTTCCAACAGGCAATTTCTACAGCCTCAAGATAGCACAATTAGCGGGGGTCCAAGTCTTCAATATATAAGCTTTTAGGAGCACTTAAAATTCAAACTATAATATCTTCTGTCTGAACCTGTCATATGGATCTCAGCAGAGTGTCCTCAGCATTACCAAGCTTATTTCTCATGTATAGATCCTTTCTCCACTACAAAACTGTGCACCTACTGAAGCCAGGGACAACATCTACCTTTCAGGATCTTGATCCTGAATGTATGTTGCCCCCAATATTGTTAGCCATTATGATTTATATCAACATTGCACCCAGAAAAACCTTACATAAAGGGTTTTGGGAAGAGGATAGGGCCATGGGAATGCTTTAGCTGACCTATGGTTAGGAGGCGGGGCATGGTCAGGAGAGTTGGGTCACTGGCAGCAGGACCTGCTAGGATGTGTCTCCCCTCAGGCTCCTCCATTCATTCTCTGCTTCCTGGCCAGCGTGACCTGAGCACTTTTATTCCACCAGATTCTTCCACCACATACTTTCTACCTGGGAGCTGAAAACATAAGCCAAACTAAGCCTATCCTTCTTTAAGCTGTACCAGTATTGTCTCAGCAACGAAAAAACTAAAATACCAACTTTTTAAGAAATCTTCAGAGATTAAATTAAGGAGAAATATTTGAGAAGATTACATCATCTTCAACTGACACATAGAAAGCACTATGGTTTAGTGCCTAGACCCACAGAAAATACAAGAGTACTCTGAATAATCACACAAATCCAAAGAGATCAGACTGAAGAGGAATCCTTAGGCAAAGCTAAGGAGTTTGGACAAAGTAAGGAACCATGAAAGAGCTTTCAGAATTGGGTGCAGTCTCGTACACCTGTAACCCCAGCTGTTCAGGAGATTAAGACAAGAAAATTGTGCATTCAAGTCCAGCCTGGGTAACTTAGTGAGAGCGAACATGTCTCAAAATAAAATTTAAAAGAAAAAAATCTATGGATGCAGCTCAGTGTTAGAGCTCTTGCCTAGAGTGTGAGGCTCTGGATTCTACTCCAAGTTCTAGGGAGAGGAAAGGCTTTCTAAGAAGGGGAAGATCCTTCTGATAGAATTATTCAGAATGAATAAATTTAGAGCAAACTAAAGCCAAAAGAAATCATGTGTGTGTGTGTGTGTGTGTGTGTGTGTGTGTGTGTTGTGCGTAGACAGAAAGAGACAGAGACAGAGACACAGAGACAGAGACATGTATACATAAAAACAGCATGTACATGCATGTTTTTTTCAAAACAATTTGTACAAGGTAAAGTAAATTTTAAAACAATTTAATTATGGAATTGGAACAAAAAAATAATTATGGGGAGCTGGGGAGATGGCTCCGAGGTACAAGTGCCTGCTGGGCAAGTGCAAGGTCGTGAGTTTGAACCCCAGTCCCACCAAAAAAAAAAAAAAATTATGCTTAGAGAGTAAAATAAAATAAAATAGAGAGTAAGATTGTTATGAAAAATTCGTGCTGTGAAGAAAACACAATCCACTATACAAATCATTGCATAAATAAGATAAAAAAAAAACCAATTTCTCGGGACAAACTTAATTTCCTCCCCATGGTCTTCAAACAGAGAATATTGTGCTCTTTGATAAATAATAGAGTATCTTCAAAAATATTCTTAAATCTACCAAGTAAGATGAATAGATGACTATACTACTAGCCAGGGAGCAGGGATCAAAATCAGTGGGAACAATGGAAGTGAGAGGCTCTGGAGCAACAGGGTCCTTGTTTGTCTGGCTTAAGTCAGGGAGGGACTTTGCTTTCCTTCAGTGATGTTGAAGATTGAACTCAAGATCATAGCACTGAGCTATGACCCAAGCCCTATTTTGGGATAAGGTCTTACTAAATCACTAAATTCCCCCAGCTGGGCTCCAGGTTAGTGTCCTTCTGCCTCAGCTTCCCAGAGTGTTGGGATTAGAAGCACATGCCAGCATGCTGGGCCTGTAGACAACAGATTTCTTTTTTAAAATCATCTAGATAGCATGTTTCTCAAAATGTGATTATAGACCATCACTTCAATTATAATTGGAGTACTTGCTTTTGCAAAAATGTAGGCTCCAGCCAGGGATATAACTCAGTAGCACAACACCTGCCTGGCAAGTGTGAGGTTGTAAGTTCAATTCCCAGTAGAAAAAAAAAAAAGCCTCCTGATCCTTCCCAAGATACAATAAATCTAAATCACTCAGGGAAGGAACTTTAGGAATCTAGCATTTTAAAAAGCTTCCCAAGTATTCCCAATGTCTATTAATGGTCGGGAATCTTTCACTAAGACCAAATTTTCCAGTCCATGGATAGATCTGTCATGAGTATGAAATCAATTCTTGAATCAAAATAAATGCTTTGAAAGTGAAATACCAGGAGCAAACCACACATCCCTAAGCTGAAAAATTACATGGACAGGAAGTCATCCTGGGAGCTAAATGGTTGCAAACATGTGTCAAGGAATATGGCAGAGATTTGATCCTATAATGGATCATGTGATAGAAGAATGTGTGGGAAACACAACTACTAGACAACAAAACAGTGTTGAAATGGCAGTACTTTCATGTTTAAGCATTGGAAATTGCACATGAAATTCCCTGATGTTCTAGAATTAATATTTCTGTGGAAGAAACAACAAATCATGATGCAATATGAAAACACAATAGTATCATTTTTAGAAGACTTGAAGGAATTTAAATAATGGCTGTTCAACAGAGAAGTCCATGCCCCCTCTCTAAAGCACCTGTTGTGCAAGAATGTATAAGTAAGCAAACAAGTAAGTAAATGAATAAATAAAATTCAGATACATTTTCACATAAAACTTTTTGCTAAATAAAAAATAAAAATGAAGGGCTGGCCAAATAGCTCAGTGGATTAAAGCATCTGCAAGCAGATACAGAGGCTGGGGGTTCGATCCTCAGGCCTGCCGTGCAAACCCCACCCTCAGGGTGAGCTGAGATGGCAATTGAGGCTGCGTGTGGTGGTGTACACCTATAATCTTAGCTCTTGGAAGGCTATAAACAGGCAGACCACTAGGAGTCCCATCTAATAGTGAGACCCTAAACACTCTGTAGACCCTTCCCTAAAATATAAATAAATAAATAAATAAATAAATAAATAAATAAATAAATGTATAAATGAAATAGTAAATACATTAGAACATAACAGAATACTCCCAAGTTACTAAAATACAAAATTTGGGGAACCAGGGATGTAGTTCAGTGGCACAACACTTGTGGACTTCGTGTAAGGCCTTAGGTTCAATCCACGGTTCCAAAAAAGAAAGCTGAAATTAGGATAAGTATTGTTGAAGATAAATTTGGCAGATACAGATTGTTATGTAAAATACACACAAATTAACATAAATAAAACATAAGTTTGTGTGTGCATATCACATCCTACTGTGATGTTATGGTTTGTGTCTAATTGTCCCCCCAAAGCCTCATGCAGCCATCAGGCAGACTTCTAGAGGTTGTGATTAGTTCATGATCCAATGCTAGGACTATAGGTGTGACTGCTACACCCACCCTGGGACAGATAGCCTGGGTACAGTATAAAGAAAGGAGAGAGGCTTATTCTCAGCCTCTGCTGCCACTGTTTCTCTCTTTTTGCTCTTGTTGCTTTCTGTCACCATGAGCTACTGCCCTCTGCCCTGTGCCACCTGCCTTGGAGCCAGCCAAGTATGGACTGAAACCTCCACAAATTGTGAGCTAAACATACCTTTCCTTCCTTAATTTTGGGTATCAGTTATTTTGTCCCAGAAATGAGAGAAAGGTAACCAAGACAAGTGATTATGAGATACATATGCCATTCTAAGAGCAGATAGATATATCTTATAATAACTATATGTTTTCTGCCATATAAATAAACCAGTATACCCTTGAACTGTTTTCTCTACTGTTATTATCAGGTTCTAAGCAGCAGTGAGTCTGGGATCATGCCAGTGAGGACTCTCTAGCCAGGTAGGTGTCACGTATAACCTGTCAGACCAACTGGGACAGAAATTAGAAACATTTGTGAGAATCAGAAACTAGACAAAACCTGGAGACTGAACACACACAGCCTGAACTATAGACCTCAAAAATACCCTGAAGACATGTCCAAGGCACCCTTACGAGAATTTAGGGTGCAACTAACATAGAAGTTGGCTGAGCAATGTAGGCTCATTTCTGTGGCTGAACAGCAGTTCCCCTGTTGACCACTGCCTCCCTCTCTTCCTCAACACAGCCACTATGAGCTTATCTTTCAGAATCTGGAGCCTTACAGCAGAGGCATCTATGCCTTGCCCTCTCCGTGGAGGGAATGTCTATGTTTCATGGTCAAACTGAATTTTTACCTCCTTGGTCAAAACTTCCCCAAACCACAGTCGAGGCTTCCTTCCCTGATTTTTTTTTTTTTTTTTTTTTAAAGCAATGGTGGGGCTGGATCCAAAGCCTCAAGGATGCTGGGCAAACACTTCACTGCTGAGTTACATCCTCAGCCCTAAATATTTTAATTCATTATCACAATCTATCCTTTACAAATTCTTTTATTCACTCAAAACAAATATATATTAAGCAGATACTATGTATAGATACTGTGATAATAGCAAATTTATATGGCTTTGAACTGCCCATACTACTGGAGCAAATTATTTATATTGTTAAACAGAAATTGTTAACTAATTGGTTATTAATATATTTTTTGCTTCCCACCTATGTTTTTCTTTCTTTTCTTTTTTTAATGTAGGTAACAGCAAATGTAGTGAGTACCTGAAAGTTCAGAGCAAGTAGCTGTGCTCATTTTCCTATAGCTTTATAATATAAGACTGCTCTTGTATAAATGACCTTCTGAAATCATATACTCTCAAATTAAAATACCAGAAATGTATCTGAATAATTCCAAACAGTATTTATCCTAAAAAGGCAAATCTGTGGAATACATTATGAACTTGTTCATTCGTTTCAATAGATCCACCTGAGATGCTTAAAATAATTCATAATATACTCTTATCTCCCTAAAATTACCCTAAGCTGAAAGCCAAGAATGACTTGGTTGTTTCTTTATTATACAATTAGAAGAGAATAAGTGACTTTATTTACTTTACAAGCAATAAAATCAATTTTAAGAGAAAACAAAATATTAAAAATAAATAGAACAAATACAGAATTTCATTAAACAAAATAGTAGGAATTTGACAATATGTTTCTAAGATCAAAAATTTATGAGTGGGTTGGGGAGATAGCTCAGTAGTCTAAGAGCCTACCTGGCAAGATAAGGACCCAGGTTTGACCCCCAGTACCCCAAGCTGTGCCAGCCCCACCTTGAGCTCATCTAGCCAACATCGAAACTGGGTTTGGTGGCACATATCTGTAATCCTAGCACTGAGGAGACTGAAACAGAAGGATCACTATGAGTGTGAGCTACATAGTGAGACCCTGTACCAAATACATACATTTTGCAAAAAAAAAAAAAAATTATAATTGACTAGTTTGAGACAGCTAGAAAGCTAGTATAGTAGTCTTCTTATGATAAAGCTTATAAAATATAGAATAATCTCAATTGTTGAAAATTTTGAAAACATGAGCACAAAATATTTTAAGTCATCTATAATTTTGCCACCCTTAGAATATATCTTTCTAAATTTGACTTAAGAAGCCTATAGTTTATCAAATATTTCATGAAATCTTTGAACTTACTGGCCCTGATGACAGGACTTTATTATTATCTACCCTTTGATGTAATCGTAGACTCAAACAGAAGAAAAGAATGTGGAACAGGCTGTTCAGAGAAAATTCATTATACATCCTCCTTAATGCAACTATTAACATGGGGGAGAAAAACTGTTAACAAAAGGTAACTTTATCACCAGGACAAGACATGGTATTATTGCCTTAATAACCAAATTACTCTGAAATATTAGTTTCACTCAGGAATATTGTATCCTTAATAAGGAGCGCCAGAATGGGATGTGCTCTGCATTTTCACACTCATTTACTGTAATACCTCAGAGCATTATAGAATGTTGTATTGAAATGTAATTTCCAGCTAAGCTACAGCTCTACCAACGGTTAGAGAAACCCAAACCCTATATTTCATCCTAGAGATTTTGAAGTTTAATGTTATTATGACTATTTCACATGCCAAGGTAAGCCCAACAGTGTTAAGTTACACCCATGGGGATGGAGAAAAGCTACAGTCACCAACTTAACAACTGACTTACACCAAAAGCCAGAGACTTAAACTGCTGCTTTAAAAGAGACATAACTAATGTCAGTACTGGGAAGATGAAAGCAACTTGAATCCTACATACTGATGTCAATATGGCAAGGCATGTCCAACCATGATGATATTTAAATAGAGGTCAGGAGGTCTAAGCATGGCTTTAAAGTCTAGGCCAAATTAAATTAGACAAAAGACCAAAGGTTTTTAAGAACAATCAAACTTTGTGCTGCTAAATTTAATTACAAGTGTACTCATTATAAGGTATTTCCAAGAGTTTCAAGGCATCCGGCTGGTACTTCCAGGATTTTTTTAACCTAAGAGTTCAAGGACAGTAGTACCTTAAGAATCTAAGCCTATAAGGGCATATTTATAGGTAATTATATGCTGTGGGATATATAACACGATTCCCTGATCTTTTGATAACACTTGGACCCATTGAATGTGAGTCCAAGTGAAAGCAGTAAATCAAAATTTCCTTCCTTTGTGATTTTTTTGGTCTAAACCTCACCATTACTTTTACATTGTTTGGGCCTATTGTATTAAAGGGCAGGGCAAGTCTGATAAGAGCAAAAGAAAAGCTTAACAAAGTTTGAAGAAAGCAGCATGGATTTCCTCCAAAATCCACACAGGGACCCACCCTTGGGGGCTGGAACCTGGGAACTTCCTACTGAAGGATGTACCCACCTATAACTTAATTTTTACCACAAGATTGCTAAAACTTGAAGTATGGAGCATTCTCTGTTCAAGCAAAATCAACTACCACAAGTTAGAGTTCAGGTGAATTTCTCTGTCTTGCAAATACCAGCATATCATCCAGGAGACCCAGACTACACAAAGAGAGAAAAAAGGTTTTCACCTGCAACTCCAATGAACTGTGAAGAATTGCAATTCTCTGCCTGAGGACAGCAAACACACAAAGCCTCAGAAGAAAAAGGCTTCTAAAGTCCCTTCTGAAAACTGATGCATGTTACATATTATACTCATAAGATATCCTATCCAAAAGGATTTGCTTCTTTCCACTGTCAACTTGCAGCTGTGACTGTCACATTCTTGAAGTAAAACTATGCTCCTGGCCACTTAAGCCTGATCTGCTTATGAAAGCTACCAACCACAAATATGCATCCCACTGGAACATCTTGCCCTCCCATCACTACCAAAAACACTGTGGAGACTGCTTGATTTATTAACATGGTGAGTGATTCTACTAGAACAATGATTCTTAATGTGGGGTGATTTTAACCCCTTCCCTGGGGACATTTGGCAATGTTTGGGGCCGTTTTGATTGTCATAACTGAGGTGGGGAAGGGGATGTTTGCTACTGGCATCTAGTGGTGAATAGAGGCCAGAGACCTGGCTAATCATCCTACAAGGTATAGAACAACCCTCCACAGCAAATAATAATAATATTTAATCTTGGCTCAAATGTCAGTAATGCCAAGGATGAAACACTCTGAACTAAAGTTCTACTTTCTATTTTTAAACTGTTCTGTGGAAATAGGTTATATGCAGCTAAGTAAGAATGGGGTAGGAATGCATTTATCTGCTCCTCCAGGAGCACCCCTCAACACCTCTTCTCTACCTCTGCTTTCATCTAAATCTATGGCTTCCTCCTGGAAGAAACAAAGGGTCACTTTTGGCACAAAACAAATGTTGCTCTATTCCAGGAGCCAAATGGTAAGTGCTAACTTTTCGAGTGACTTCAACTGTTTTGATGAATTGGGCTTCTCTAGCTAGTACCGAAAAACATCCCAGATAATGGTCTCTGCAGCTGTTGGGGCTTGAGTGCTGCGCATTTTTTTTTCCCCAGAGATTAGCCTCCTTTGCCACTCAGCTCATGCACTTGACCAATAAAACTATCTCATTCCTAAAATAGGGTAGTTCTTAAAATCAGATTAACCTAGAAGGAAATATGAAGTCATGGGAAAGAAGACAAGACTGACCACCTAATCAGCTCAGTTTGCAGAAAAATTAAAGTTTTGTGATGCCAAGATCACCTGCTGAGGTTCAGGAAAGTCTACTTTGGAAGAAAACAAAAATGTTAAGAAGGATGAGATGATGAGCCAAACTAGAAATAGAGACTAAGAGGCAGAGCAGACCACATCGTTTCCATAACTGCCTCATAACCATCCCCCAAAATATAGGCCTTGCCTATCTTCTTTTAAAACCATTGAACAAGCAGCCTCCCTTGGTTACAGATCACAGAGCTTGCGTTGTACTCTAGTCAAAAAGTAGAGACTTCCAGGATTCTTGAGTCTGGAAACAAGGTGGTCTTAGTGACCTGATAAGCTCTTATCTGGAATCATCTTTTGACAGAGTGTATCTGTGACACAAAGTGCCCAGGTTAGAAAGGATATGCTGTAATATGAAGAAAAAAGCCACACCCCTACAAAATACTGTATCATATACCTTTATGTGAAAGGGGGCTTGATCATATGATTTGGCAGAGTGACAGAAAAGAAGGTGCTCTGCACAAATAGGCTTTCCTGCTGTCTACCACGGTGCTTGAGGGTGCATCAGATCCCGTCCTCCTTGCTCCTTACATGGCAGCTTTAGAAGCATAGTTTGTTATACTTTAGGATTCTGGTTCCTGAAGGACACTGCTCCTTAAGGGAAAAACTGTTTTCCAACCTCACTGCTGCTCTTGTCTTCCTTTTCCTTAATGTTAGCCTTAAGCATCATTCAGGGAATCTTCCTTTTGTTGGTGCCTCCCACCCTGCTTCCGTTCTTCTGTAATATCTGGTTCATAACTTCATTACTATACTTAACACGGTTTCATATTCATTCACATTACAGTGGACCTCAAAAGCTTAGTGAGCCACAACAAAGTCTGGTGACCATCATGTTCACAAGAGGAATTTGTAAAAATAGATTCCTTTTCCTTGTGAAAATTTTCATTCTGTAGTTGTGAGGTGGGCCCAAGAGCACGTTTGCAAATAAAACCTTCCTAGTACTGCTTTTGTATTATTATTATTATTATTATTATTATTATTATTATTATTGTTGTTGTTGTTGTTGTTGTTATTAGTTTTACTGAAGTATAATGGACATTTTAAAATTTATATACATTTAAGGTCTACAGTTGTGGTATTTGGTTTTGAATATACCTTGCAAACTGATTCCCACAATCAAGCTAATTCACATACCCATCTTCTCACTCAAATAGTGACCTGTGTGTGTGTGTGTGTGTGTGTGTGTGTGATGAAAGCATTTAAAATCTACTGCCTTGGACAATTTCTAGCACATTTTATTATGAACTATAGTCACAATACAGTGCAATAGGTCTGCAGGACATCCACATCTTACAAGCAAAATGTTGTACCCTTTATCAGCAATGTCCCCATTTCCTCTCCTCCTAGCTCCTGGTAACTACTACTCTACCATCTGTTTCTCTAAGTTTAGCTTTTTAGGTCCAATATATAATGAGTCCATCCAACATTTGGCTTTCTTTGATCCCCATGCTTCTGATGCTGATGTCCATCAACCACACTGGAGAACTTGGCCTTCTTGATGCTCTCAGCTCCTTGATGCTCCAGGGTAGAACCCCCCATCCTTTTGGCAACTTCATAGCTTCAACCACCATCCAGACCTAGCACAGGAGAAGCCACACTGATTAATTTAAGTTGTTGAAAGACCGAGCATTGAAACATTTCTAACTGAAATAGCAAATGCCAAATTCTTAATGTAGAATAGTTGAGGGTATGAAACTAGAAAATAAAGTAGAAGACAAAAATGATGGGGAAATCCCAAAGCCAAATGTCCAATTGCTTCACATTTTGCTAAGCAGCATCCTGCTTCACTTTTGCCTTTGAGTCTCAGTAGTGTGAGCTTCCTTCTCCCCACCATGCCTGATCTGCTACCTCTGGGCTTTTACATTATCTTTATATGCTGCATCTCACATCAACCTACCACTGCATCCAAGGAGACAATGTGCTTAGTGTGAAATGCCTTTTTATACTTTCTTATCATTCTTTTTTTTCTGTTTTAGCTTTGAGGCATAATTGATGTACAAAAACCAAGTTCAGTGAATGTGTACATCTTGATTACTTTGGACATATTGAACATATGCATAAATCCATGATACAATTACCATAATAGGTGCTAAACATATTCACCATCCCCCCAAATTTCCTTGTGAAGCACACTTGAGACCTATTCCCTTAACATATTTTAAAGTCCACAATACACTGTCATTATTATCATCACTACATTGTAGAGCTCTAGAACTGAATCTTCATCCATTCTCAAAATTGGTATTGCCAACCAGAAATATCATAGTATTTTAGGCAAATATAAAGGAAAGTCTCTATTCATATGACTAATAACACTAGGAAAGGAGTACAGAGCCCCAGTTTTTAGTGTGAAGTCTCACATGCTCTCTCTGTGGAATGGAAGTTAGCTGAATTAGGAAAGAAAGGCATGTGTGTGCACATATGTGGGTATGTGGTTAAATATACACTGGCCAAGAATGTTCTACTTTCCTATTAGACCAAAGTAGTTTGATGCTTTATACTGGCTTTTCCCATCCTGGTTCACTTCATTAGGAACCGAAGATATTCTTCCCCTCAACCTGCAGGGTCAAAGAGTTCTGTGTTATTGGAATGCTATTTTGTTTCCAGGCCGTATGATGTTAATAGCTTGATTACTAATATCCTAGTGTAGCAAGAGTTTCTTTTTGGGAGGTCTTAATACCATATGTCAACAAATACTAAGGAAAAAAAAAATCCCTGTCTCCAACACACACACACACACACACACACACACACACACACACACACACACTCACGCACTCACACACTCACACACTTTACACTCTGACTTGCTTGCCTCCTTACAAATCCCTTTCCTTTCTATCTAAAGTGATTGCTAAGCCCAGCATGGTAGCATGGTGGAGCATACATGTGAACTCCCGTATTTAGGAGATAGAGGCAGGAGGATCATAGTGAGTTTCAGGCCAGCCAGGACTGCATAATGAAACTTCCTCAAATAACTAAAAATAAATTAATTAGCCAAGCATGGTGGCATATGCCTGTAATCCCAACACTTCAGAGGCTGGCAAGACTGGGACAGAAGTATTGCAAGTTTGAGGCCAGCCTATGCTACCAATTGAGCTCAAGGCCAGCCTGAGCTGCACAGCAAGATCCTGCCTCAAAAAAACAAAAATTAATTAATTAATTAAAATTTACAAAATTACTTATTTCTAGAATTTTCCATTTACTGTTTTCAGCAGAGGTTGACCATAAGAATCTGAAACTATGGGTAAGGTGAGAAGAAGTAAAAGGCTTTCTATTTAAATACTTTTTAAATAAATCATTTATTTTGGAGTAGTCTTTAGTTTACAGAAAAGTTGTCAAGAGAGTACAGAGAATTCCTATATATCTTTCATTGGCTTCTTACTGCCAAGGTTATAATTTTACACAACCTTAATCTATTTGTCTAAAGCAGAGAACAACAAACTTTGCAGCAATCTGCAAACCTGCTGTCTGTTTTCATTGGGCCTGCGAGCAAAGGGCATAGTGTTCTCACCTCATCCAGTTTCAGTTGTGGTCTGCATCTATCCACAAATATCAAATGGCAAATTTCAGAAGTAATTCATAAATTTGAAATTGCAATCTCTTCTGAGTAGCATTATGCAACCTCAGGCAATCCCACCCCTTCTCATCCAGAATGTGAACTATCCCTTTGTCCGGCATATCCACAACACATGTGCTACCATTTTGTGAGCTTATAGCTATCTGAAGTATCAAAAACATTTGTGGTATCACGGTGCCTATGTTCAAGTAACCCTTAATAACAGTACCTCCAAGCACACAGGTGGCAATCTGGAAATTTCATTACAGTATATGGTTACATTTGTTCTACTAGTCATTGTTATTCTCTCATTGTGCTACTTTATAATTCTGTATATACAGGAAAAAATTGTACTGTATGTAAGGTCCAGTTCTTTACCTGCCATGATTTCAAGCTTGACTGAAGGAGAGAATGCTGCTGTATTCTTTTTTTTTTTTTGGCAGACGTGGGGATCAAACTCAGAATCTTGCACTTGCCAGGCAGGCACTTGTGCCCCTGAGCTATCTCCCCGACCCCTCAAAAAATTTAAATAGATGAAAAAATCAAAGAGTAATTCAAGACACATAAAAGTTATATCAAATTCAACTTTAAGTTTCATAAGTAAAGTTTTATTGGCATATAATCATACTCATTCTTTCACATACCATTTGCTTTAGCATTACTACACTTGATCTTAGCCAAAATTACTATGGCAGAGTAAATAGAGCATCAGAGACCATCTGGCCTACAAAATTTAAAGGTTTTACTATCTGATCCTTTACAGAAGGTGTGCTGACTCTTGGTCTAAACTAAGAAATAAACATTGTTACACTACTACTCACCAAACTATAACTAAAGTTTCACGAGTGCAATCCAGGAACCACATTTCACTTAGCAACTGCTATTGTATGGTAAGCCTTTTCCCTGCCAGGTGCACAGTAGTCCCACTTGGGAAAATATTCCTGTCTAAGAAATGAATTTCAGCTGGTCACTTGAAAAGGGTTTGTTTTTGTTGTTTGTTTGGGGTTGTTTGCGGTTTTTTACACAATAGGCAGACAGTTGGGTACAACATCTGGGCTAGGAATGCTGTGAACTTGAAGTTGGAGGAAGAGCTGTATTTGTTCAAGCAGTCCATGCGCTGGGCCAAGGCAGGATACCAACTCTGGCCTTGGGAAGAGAGCGCTCCGGATGTCCCCTCCTACGGGGTGGGACGTCCCCTGGCCCCACGCGGTCCCTACCCCAGCCCCCTGTCCTTTGTCTCCTCTTCCCGCTGGCCGGCCTGTGAACGCGGCGCTCTCGCTTTCTGCGGCCGAGACTTCTTTCAGTGGGCTCCACGGGTGCGGGCAGCGGCGTCCCGTTTCCAGGCAACGGCCTCACAGGCATCTCACCGTGCAGCCAGGGCGAGACACTTCCGCACCAGCCAGTCAGCGTGCGAGCCTGTGGCCTCATTTCTCCTGCTCCATTGTTGTAGCAAACACAAAAGCCTGCGCCGCCAGCGTAGTCGCCGCGCCTGCGTTGAATTACACGCGAGGCCATTCTTTGGGCCCCGAGCCTTTGTGGTCCGGGATGAGCCCCCTCCCCGAGCCAGAACTCCGGGCCTGTCGCTGCCGGCGCCTCGCCAGGCAGCGTAGGCGAGCTGTCTACCTCCCTCCTTCCCTCTGCCAGCCACATCCACCCACCAACCCTTTTGTTCGGGCCTCGCTTGCCTTTTGGCTGGAATGAGATCACTCTGGCGGCGGGCTCGGGCGGTCCTCCTCCTCACCCGCGCCCTTCACTCTCAAATTAAGTGCTGCACATAAAATCCCAGGCCTACTCAATCATCTCTTCTGTTTCTCAGCCATCTTGCCGCCGCCCCGGCCCTTGCCCCACCCCTCTCTCTCAAATTCCTTCATCTGTTGTTGCTATGGAACCCAAACTGAGAGCTGCAAGGTTTCAATGGTCTTTTCCAGCCCCTCCCCCAAAATCAGAGGATGAAAAGGATACCGCATCCTTGGTGTTCCCCAAAGTTCCCAGTCCTCCAGTCTGAAAAGTTACACGTAACTCAGCACCCTCTACTCCGTGACCCTTGTTGAACATCGTGTTTGAATTCTGTGAAATTCAGCAGGGAATTGAAAATTTTAAAGTTACACCTAAGAGCAAATGCGTGTAAAAACTGGAAGGAAAGGAAACGAAACAGTCCCAAGGTATGTGAGGGTTTTTTTTTTTTTTTTTTCAACAGTGTAACAAAGACAAAGGGTGTCGTTGCATTGATTATTAATACTACATCTTACTTGCTGAGGAAGAAGCCCACGACAGTTAATACTAAGCTACCTATTGTTTTCTCATGCTGTTTTCCATGTGAAATAACTGCCTATCGGTCAGTTTGGAGTCCCAAGAATCTGCTCCACATATAGCACCTTCCACAGGCCAAGGGTGGGAGCGCAGGTACCCTTGCTCTCAGTCCTAGCTCTGGGCAGTGTGGGAATTTAGGTGCACCTTGCATCTACAGCTCTTTGTGTTTCTCTCGTTATTACCAGCCCTCTCCCCACAATACACTGTTAAAACCCCAGTCGCCATGAAGTAAGGAAGCCAACCCACCAAAGGGATTAAAATTGTACAGCTGTAATACTGTACAGACTCCCACTGGGAGTGGCAGGTAGGAAGCGAAAGCCTCTAAGCTGCTCATCTATTTTAACCTTTTCAGATGTTCTATGTCAAACTGCAGTTACCAGAAATCAGTCAAGCAGGGATGATCTGCAAATATTTGTCAGTGGATGTGGCACAGGTGCCATCCATCAGAACACATCCCCTCCACTGGGAAGGGGCCCTGCCAGTAGCTGCATGAGGGCAGACAAGCTGAACACTGTCCCTGGTGCTCACTGGGGTCACAGCCCCATGCTAGACAGTTGGATGGGAGACAAGGGAGCCCCCGAATACAGAGCACTGTCTTTTTCTCAAGACATTAACCACTGGTCAAAAAGTACAATTAAACTAAGATATAGGAAATGATCATATTAGAAGACAATATAAATAACTATTTGTGGCTTGATATTTTTCTTGTTAATGATAATAGCTAAATTTCCACAATGAAATTATTGGCATTATTATTATTCCCATGTTCTATACATGGAACCTGAAAGAATCATTAGCAGCTTCATTCTCCAGCTTTTATGTGGGTAGGATAGATAGAAAAAGGAGGTATTTGTTAGTTGCCTGTGTGTTTCAGCTGTAGTTCCAGGCACAGTAAGTACATATTAAAAAAAAAAAAAAAAAAAAAAAAAAAAAAAAAAAAAAAAAAAAAAAAAAAAACACATTTTAGAAATAAGAATGTAGCAGCCATACATAGGACAAACAAGAGAAAGAAAAATTGTGATAGAGAGCAGAAATTTGGTAAAAGATCATAGGAAGAAAACGAAGGTAATACTTGGAATGAGCTTCAGTTGCCTACCAAACTTAGGGGAATGGAATCAAAATAAGTATGTTTTACAGAAAAAAGAGAAAAGAATGTCAGAGGTATGAGGGACTCCTGAGAGGAGGAGCCCCAAGTCTCAACCACAGACCCAAGGTAGCAGTTGAGTAACAGAACCTTCAAGACAAGCAGATTAAGAAAGAAGTGATGTAAGAAGCACTTGCTAAAGAATCTTGGCCACCGACAGATGTGGGGGATGTGAAACAGAAGAGTCAAAAGCGGTAGAGGTTTGAGATGTGTTCAAATAAAAAGCTCTGGAGTGGGCTACAAGAGTTAACTCTGAAGCAGCCCAAAGAGCCTATTTCACCCCTGTATGGTTTATTGACAGAAATTCTGAGCCAATAAATAAATATTAAATCACTTTATATTATGTAAAATGTGCTAGACACACAGAAGAAGCTAACTGAGTATTCATTGATTGACTGACTACTTAAACTGAGAGACAAAGATATGTGCAAATCCTAGACTTTCTTTCAAATCGATGTGCTTTTAGCATCTGTTCTGAAGGTGTCCAAGACAAGGAGATCCATTGGAAAGGAGCAAGGGACCTGGGTTGGTGTCCTGGGTTTATGCCTCTCTGTTGGATACACTTCTTAGAAGGTCATTTAATTCCTTTGTACTTGCAGCTTCTTACCTGTAGTTTAGGCAAAAACCAGAAAAATCCTAATTTTACAGGAGAATGTCCAACCCAAGTACTTGCAGAAAAATAAATAAAACATTTTTCACTGAGCAGAGCTTGGCAATTTTCTCCCTCGAAATGTATCTTGCTAAATGGTGAAGGAGATAATGTAGTTTCTAGACTCTTTCCTTATAAGAATCTTGGCAGCTTGCACAACTTCAGAGGGACTTTCCCATCCCTTGTGGGTCCCATCATTTCACACACATGGAAATTTCTTCTGAGAGCAGTTTCTTTGACAGCTTCATGCTCATGGTCATGTTGGTGTCAACAGGAGTGACACAGACATCAACAGGAGAGTTGGCCTCTTCTGAGCAAAGAGGAAAAGGAACTGTCTCCTTTTATTGCCAAAACATAAATACATACAGCACAAAAGATTTTTGCCATGCTTATTACATATGGTAGAATAAGTTAAAAATAAAATTAAAATGTCCTCCATAAAACAAAAGGCTCTTTTGTATTTTAAAAAATTTTATGTTACATAATAAGGGATTAGCTCCAGTTCTTTTTTTGTTTGGTTTTTGTTTTGTTTTGTTTTATGTTTTTGTTTTTATTTCTTACATTTTATTTTATAGAGTAAAAATAGCAGAATCAAAGATAGAAAAACAATAACAAGCAAGAGTACATATAGTACAAAATTTCAGAAAAAGAACAAAAATTTTACAATGGTATTATATATTTTCATCACCAAATCTGCTTAGATTAATAGATATAGGCGTGTAAGGTTGGTCAAATAATTAAACACACTTTCAATAAACCTTATTTTTTTAACTCTTTCAAGTGCATTTTGTATTTAAGTCACTCTTCTAAAAAAAATTATAGGGGTTGAAGATGCAGAAAACACAAGGTCCTGAGTTACATTCCTAATATCCCCCAAAACTTATTTATTTATTTATTTGTTTGTTTGTTTGTTTGTTTGTTTTTCTTCTTTTGAGTGCTTATACTAGAGAGACTATACGATATTTGTATATGTAGGTCTGGTTTACCTCACTTAAGTATATGTTCAAGATACATCCACTTATATATGAAGTCTTCTAGTTTATCATTCCTTATAGCTTCGTAATAGTCCATTTTTTGAAAATACCACATCTTTTCAACCATTCTTCAGATGATGGGTATTTTGGTTGTTACCAAGATTTGGCTATCACAAATTGTGCTGCTATGAACATAGACGCACAGATATCACTATGATATGATGTTTTCAGTTCTTTCAGGAAAATTTCCAATAGGGGGATAGCTAGATTGAATGGCATTTCCAGTTCTAGTTTTTTAAGGAGTCTCCACACTGCTTTCCATAATGGTTGCACCAGTCTGCATTCCCACCAGCAGTGGAGAAGTGTTCCTTTTTCCCCACAGCCTCTCTAACATTTGTTGTTGGTTAATTTCTTTGTCGTAGCCATTCTTTTTGGGGTGAGATGGTATCTAAGCATTGTTTTGATTTGCATTTCACAAATGGCTAGCGATGTGGAGCATTTCTTCGCATATTTGTAGGTTTGTTAAATTTCTTTCTCTGAGAAGTGTGTGCTCATCTCAGATACCCACTTCTGAATTGGGTCTTTGAATTTGGGGACCCTCATAATTTTTAGTTCTTTATAAATTCTAGACAGAAGACCTCCGTCTAAATACTTATTAGTTAAAATCATTTCAAAATTTGTGGGTTGTCTTTTAACTCTGTTGTTAATTTCTTTTGATGTAAAACAAAACTGCTCAGCCGGAGGAGGTCCCAGTTGTTGATGCTTTCAAGTGTTACGCGTGCATTTTGATTTTTGTCCATGAACTCTTTGCCTACCCCGATGTCTTCGAGATTTCCTCCGACTTCCTCCTCTAGGAGATTTACTGTTTCTCTTTTAATATTTAGGTCTTTAATCCATTTTGACTTTAGTTGAGTGCATGGTGACAGACCTGGGTCAAGTTTTAGTTTTCGGCATGTGGAGAGCCATTTTTTCCAGCACCATTTGTTAAAGAGGCTATCTTTCTGACCATAAGCATGTCTGACCCCTTTGTCAAAAACAAGGTAGCTGAGTGTGTTTGTATTTGCTTCTGCATCTTCTAATCTATTCCGTTGGTCCTTGGGTCTATTTTTTGCCAATACCATGCTGATTTAGTCACAGTAGCTCTGTAGTATAACTTTAGGTCAGGAATTGTAATGCCTCCTGCCTTATCTTTATTGCCCAGGACTGTCTTTGCAATTCTGGGTCTTTTCTGGTTTCAGATAAATTTTAGAAATGATTTTTCCAGGCCTGTGAGGTACGTTGATAGTATTTTCACAGGGATTGCATTAAATCTGTATACAATTTAGGGAGTATGGCCATCTTTATAATGTTGGTTATACCATTCCAGGAGCAGGAACTATCTTTCCATTTTCTGAAATCTTCTAGGATCTCTTTTTTCAGAGTACTGTAGTTTTCAGTGAATAGATCTTTTACTTCTTTAGTTAGGTTAATTCCTAAGTATTTTATTTTTTTAATACTATTGTAAAAGGTATTGTTTCTCTAATTTCTCTCTCAGTGTGTTTGTTATCTGTATAGAGGAATGCTTGACTTTTGTCTGCTGACTTTGTGCCCTGTTATGCTGCTGAATTTGCATATTAATTCTGTAGCTTCTTGGTGGAGTTCTTTTAGCTCCAACTCTTTAAGCATTACAAATACAATCTAAAATTAAAGTATATTGAATTCTTCTTAAACTTTCCTTCCTAGAAAAAAAAGAACACCTTTCATTTTTATTTGTTATTAATATTAATGTTAACATTATTTTAGTACTGGTAATCAAACTTAGGACCTCACACTTGCCAGGCAAACATTGTTCCACTAAGCTATATCTACAGTCCTAGAACACCATTTTTCAAAGCTGAAAGGCTAGGGGCCCGGCGGGATGGCTCAGTGGTCTAAAGCGCCTGCTTGGGGAAGCTTGGGCGGCTGCAGGGACCGCGGTTCGATCCCCGGCACCACATGCTGCGCCAGCCCTGCCCTCGGGGTGGGTTGAGCCGGCCATGAAAATGAGTGAATAAACAAAACAGGGGTTCTGAAACAAGAAAAATAAATAAAAATAAATAAATAAATAAATAAATAAAAACAAAAAAACAAAAAACAAAGCTGAAAGGCTAGCTAGGTAGCTCAGAAGATTAAAGCACTTGCTTAGGCAGATGCAAGGACCAGGGTTTAATCCCCAGTGTGCCATGCTGGCTCCACCCTCAGGGCACACTGAGAGGGCGGTTGAGACTGGGTATGGTGGCAGGCACCTGTAATCCCAGTGCTTGGGAGGCTGAAAACAGGAGGATCACAGTGAGTCCAATCTGTGTAGTGAGACCCTGTAGACACTACTAAATACATTTTTTAAAAAAGCTATAAAGGAACACTATTTATGGAGAGCTTATAAACAATGAAACATCTTAAATGATACACTGTTCTAACAGGTTGTACTGTAGTTAGGTTCACTATGCTTCAGCTAAGTATTTGTTGTACCTCTAAAATCCAGATTTAGTTTTGATTCCTTATAGTCTGTGCCACGATCTTTTAAGTGTCATCAGAGCATCAGCAAAAGTAACATCACTAAAATTTGGTGGAAATGCACAAATTTCCAGCCCCACCCAAACGGACTGGCACCAGAATCTGAATTTTAACAAAACCCTCGTGTGACTTTGTATCACCACTAGAGAAGGTCTATTTACATCTAAAATGTCTATCAAGTAGAGATGATATTCAGAGGTGATTTGCTGATTCTGCAATGGTAGATTTCATTTGAGAAAAAAAGTTACAGAAATTTACTATCAAGGAACAATAAAATATAGCATGTGACCATTAGGCCTATGATCAAAGCTTGCATTGGGAGCAAAATGCAGAATTTCTCCATCCAGATACTTTTGATCCAACCTTCCTGTGACCACTCATTCACTTCTGTAAGATGTCTGAGGTTAAGAGTGCAATCTGGCTACTGAAAGGAGAAAAGCTCACTGACCCCTACTGACCTCTGACATTGACCTTATTAGCTAACCAAATGCGCTCACCACCCATAGACATCTGAGGACATTACGTGTTGATCAAGCCAAAGCATAAGAAGAGTCAGCAAAGGATTAGTTACACAAATGGTTCTAGCTTCATTGCCTGTATTTATTAAACATGAAGTACATGTATAGAAATTCTATTCCACTACAGAGAATATCCATTTAGTGTTTTATTTTAGACTGGTGTCTCTCTTGTTACTACAGCTGTGTTATAAATACTCCTTTATCTTCTAAACTTTTTATGATTTAAAATTATAGTCTATTTTAAATATGGAATAAATACATTAATGGAAAAAATGCACTACCCATATCTTTCAGTATCTTCCCCCATGGTACTGAGATCAGACCCTTGAAGATAACAAAAAGCGTTTCTCTTTCATAGGCATATAATGTTTCCCTTCAAACTACTTAGACAAATAATAAATTTTTTTATTGTTTCAGAACTTTTGTTTGTTTGTTTGTTTGTTTTTATGGCCGGCTCAGCCTGCCCTGAGGGAAGGGCTGGCTCAGCACGTGGTGCCCGGGATCGAACTGCGGTCCCTGCAGCAGCCTAAGCTTTCCTAAGCAGTTGCTTTAGACCACTGAGCCATCCTGCTGGGCCCAGACAAATAATAATTATAAATTTATCTTTGGTTTACCATTTTATGATAAAGCCTGCCATTAAAATCCTTGAATGAAAAGATCTTCCTCTGATTTGCTGTCTATACCCAGCACTTAGTGAGATTCCCAATGTCTAGAAACCTTTGTTGAGTGACTACCTAAATGAATAAATTACTATTTGTCATAGCTCTAAGCCTAGCTAAACTATCTTATAATATTCACTAACAATAAATATTTTATTATGGCAATAATTAGATAAATTTGCCCTGACTTTTAAAATCTCACTTAATAGTAGAAAAGATAAATGGGAACTAAAGTTAACTGCTAGCATTATTACTAAGAGTATTCATTATTATGAGAATATTGCACATATTAATGCATTAGTTGAATAGCAACTCTAAGTGGTAAGTATAGAGCTGGGCGTGGTGGCGCACGCCTGTAATCCCAGCACTTGGGAGGCTGAGGCAGGACTATCAGTGTGAGTTCGAGACCAGCCTGGGCTACAAAAGTGAGCTCAAGGCCAACCTGAACTGCATAGTGAGACCTTGTCTCAAAAAAGACAAAAAAAAAAAAAAAAGATAAATGGTAAGTATTACCTTAGAGATATAATGAGCATCTCCATTTTACAGATGTGGAAAGTGAGGCACAGGTGAAGTGACTTGCTCAATGCCATATATCTAGTACCAACTGGACATAAATGGTTCCAGAAGCCATATTCTTAATAAGCTACTTTAGTAACTTGCCATCTAATCAGCCATCAGGAACCTAAAGCCATGAGAAGATCAGAGAGACATACAGAGGGCCTAAGAAAGCAGAGAAGGAACAACCAAATCTAAATACAGTCCATGCCCTTCCAACAAATAACTAAAACCTGCTGCTGGTGAGGAATACCTGGACCTTGGGAAGATGTGTGCCATAGATGCCAAGAGTAATATAGTGTCCCCTCGAGAGTGGTGGAGCCAGCCCATCCAGAGTCAACCCAGCCTTCATAGGAACAGACATCCCAATTTAATAAAAACACATATTCATGTTCGCTGTGAGTTTGTGTAGGAACCAAGCTCTGGCTATAGTGGCTTACTGGATTCAGAAGACATTGGAACAGGATATCAGTGACATCCTAACTCAGAATTTAGGACACAACAAGACATGCACCCATGCTCAGGAGGTAAAACTATTTTCATCCATCCTGGTCTCTCTTCCTTTATTTTTCTCCTTCTCCTTGTTCCAGAGAGGAAGTGTTATGGTTATGTTTAGTTGTCCCCCCAAAGCCTCATGTAGTCATTGGGCGGGGACTTCTAGAGCTTGAGACTTGATCCATGATCCCGGGGATTATGGGTTTTAGTACTGATGGGATTATGGGTGGAAGTACTTCTGAAATTACGGGTGTAGCCTAAGGCAGAGGCTAAGGTGGAGAGCCTGAATGTAATATAAAGAGAGACAGAGAGACAGACTCAGGCTGTTGCTGCTGCTCTGCTGCCCTGATTGATTGGCTGTCTCTGCCACCATTTTGCTGCTGTTCTGCCGCCATGAACTGGATGCTCTCCGCCCTGCTCCACTCAGCCTTGGGCCAGCCGAATATGGACTGAAGCCTCTACGAACTGTGAGCTAAATAAACCTTTCCTTCCTTCATCTTGAGTGTTGGGTATTTGTCTCAGCAACGAGCAAAATGTAACTAAGACAAGAAGAGATCTAGCTGCTCCAGGCTTGACTTACACCATGGTCTTTTAAGTAGGATCCCTTCCTTTAATAATGCCTGACAGGTTGGGAGTGCACCCTCTGGTTCTCTTTTGTGTGTTTCAAGTGGATCCTGTCACATCTTCCAAGGCTCTCTAGGCTACCATACTCTCAGGTTCAGATTACAGAAAGAAAAAATTCTCGGCTCCTCAAAGTAGCTTAGACAGAACTTGGAATTTGGACAAAACTATACACTTCAGTGTAATTTTTAAATAACTCAATTAAGCCAGTTAAGTTCAAAAAGAGAAGGTGCCATTTAATTCATATCTTCTCAGAGGCACTTATCTTTAATTAGCTCTTTGGTCACTAAGTCCATTAAGCTGGGACACATGTCCAATGAACTGTTATAATTACTATAAAAGACACCTTTGGCTAACTAAGTTAATAATTACTAGATATGACCTTTATGCATTTGGCTCTTTGAATGTTATGCCTTCCTTTTGGATATCTGTATATATAATATGCTTTTTTGTATTTGTCCTTTCTTTCTCTCCCTCTCTCTGTCTTTATTTACTTGGTACAGGGTCTCCTTATACAGGTCAGACTTATAGTAATCCTCCTATCTAGCCTCCCCAGTGCTGGGATTATAGGTGTGCACCACACACCCAGTTTTTGTGGCCAGCTTGGTGTGGGGCCAGCACAGCATGCGGTACCAGGGATCAAACCTAGGTCATTGTGTGTGCCAGTCAGGTGCTTAGAATGCTGAGCTATCTCCCTGGCATCTGTCCTTATTCTTTTTGTACTTAAAAAGTACCTTCACTTTTTTATTCAAAAGAAAATCTTTCTTTTGTTCTTTTGTGTGTGTGTGTGTGTGTGTGTGTGTGTGTGTGTGAGAGAGAGAGAGAGAGAGAGAGAGAGAACTTTGAACCCAGAGCCTTTGCACTGAGCCCTCGACTGGGCTCAGCCTCCCACGGTGACTTGATTTATAGGCATAAACCACTATGCTAGGCTGAAAAATCACCTCTCCTGCCAACTCCATTTCTCTCTGGTATTTGGTCACCCTTCCTTGCCCACCCTTGTCCATTCCAGCCCATCTCAAATTCCTTTTTGTCTTTTTTTTTTTTTTTTTGTCGGGGGGGGGGGGGGGGGGGGATCAGGGTTGGAACTTCAAATTCCTGACTTCTCCTTATCTGTTCATTTCTTCCATCACCAGAGTTAGTCTGTTTTTTCTCCCTCTCCTGTGTATGAAAGATACAAAACAGATAATACAAAGTGAAGTTATTTTTCTGTGTGCCCATACATTTATTTGCATTCTTTCCTGTTCATGGATACACTGTCATAGAACTGGCCATTCCTTGGTCACAGTACCAATGACTTGCAATCCTATTTTAATAATATCTGTGATCTCCATTGTATTCCAAATTACCAACTTATTGCCATAACAGATGGCACTGATGGGTAACACAAAGGCTAGAAAGTGGTAAGCAGTGCATCTTTTGGGTGCAGTACTGTTCCTATAGTGGCCTGGGTGAAGGTAGCCACTTAGTAAGTGTACATTGCATAGACTGGGCTGAGGGTGCCATCCTTATTAGAAACTGCTCTGTTTCTCTCGTTTACTGTGCACAGTCTTTGAGCAGAACCTTAGAGCTGTGAATGTAACATGAATAACCACTTAGCTGTGTTTCCCAGCCATATCTACTGACTATGTAACTAAAATATTTTTCTATTCCTGAGTTTAGACAAGCATTGTTTTCAAAATGCCATGCCTAAGCTGCACATATGCAAAAAATGAATAAGCAAGTTTGATCAAATTTACTACAAATATAAATGTGCTGATACAATGTTCCATTATTAACCTCATGCAGTACAGCATGGTTGAAATACTATTCATACCTGAGCAAGGACTTCCTACATTTAACAGTTAACTAATGCTTACTAATGAGACTAATCCCAAGCTAACTGAAATTTTTATTACCTTCTTAATTAACAGTGTTGTCACTATGGTTTAACTCTTCACCCTGAGGAAGGGATCAACAAGAATATCTGGCAATTTTACTTCTATTGTGAAATAACAGTTTCCTCTCCACCCAAAGAAAGTGTGGATGATACATGGATAGTGAAGTGATGGGACTAAAATGGTGTGTAACACCACCCAATAATCAAGTTTTCTGCTAATTACATTTCTAAATCTATTGCCCTATTAATATAAGCAAAATAGACGCTTTGCTATGCACCCCTCAACAAAAGTAAATCAGGTTAGAAGCTCATTTTTCACATAGGTCTTCTGCACTGTCACTGTTCAAAACAAAGTCTCTTTCAACAAAATGCCCACATCCGAGCAGAGGAGTGATGTTGAAATGCTACGTGATTTGTAATTCCTAATAATAACTTTTGTTTTGTCAAGTCACTTTTTGCCCATTAGCATCCTTCAAAGCCTTAATGATCCTTATAATTAAATTACAACTCAGAATGAAATTTTTCTCATACTAGAAGAAATATAGATTTATTTAAAATCAAAGCAACATAATTTAAAGACAAATGGCTAGACATGATTAAAATTTGGGGAACCTGAGCCTAAAACAAGAAGTGCTTCTGATAAAGAAATGAATTGAAGATCTCTGAGAGGGCAGAGTTCCACACCCCAGGGGGCAAGGTCAAGATTAATTCGCTTTCTAACTAAGACAGATGAGAATCATTGCTTGGGAGCCAGAGGAGATGAGGGCCATGCATCAAGCCCTGATGCCTATGGATTTCACAGGCTACAAACGGCCACTAAAGCTCATCAATTCTGTTTCATAGGTGCAGTCTTCATGAACAGGAGCACGGCTCATGCAGTCACGTAGTGCAGACTTGGGACAGTTTCTACCTAAGGAGTAAGTCAGATTTCTGCTAAAAACAGAACTACCAGAGAAAAGGGGGAAAACACAAATTGGATTTGTCCAAGATGAAGTTGCTATTTTGTTGACTTAAAAACAAGCAACTACACAAGTGCACAGCTGACACCTTTGGAAAGAATCCTGCCATGCTCAAAGGAAAAGGGTTATCTGAACAGTCTGGCAAGTTTGATATGGATTGGGCACTTTTATATTTTTTTAAAGGTGAAGAAAAGATGAGGTATAAAAGTGAGTGGAGCATATGTGCGTGTGTACATGTGCACACCACACCTTGCTGATACATCTACTGTGAGATTTCTTATTGTCAGACAAAGCAAATTAACCATGCTTTTCTAGATGATGAGAGGACAGAGCCAAAAGCCCATACTCCTCCCACCTGCACCCCATACAGTTCAGGAGAAAATGTCTTCTGGTAAGGTAGGAGGCACATTAGGAGGGTGATCAGGCGGTCAGGCCCATTGTCACACAGCATTTTAGCAAAATATCAGTTAGAATTTCTACACTCCATGTCTACTCCCACACACTGAATTTAGCACACCTGCCACACAGAGATCAGAATCTCTTGATATTACACGGGTTATCCACGGATCAAAAACTGTAACATGTGATAGTTCCAGCTCCATTAGCCATTCCCACAATAGCTTGCCTTGACCCATTATTTGCAAAGCTAAAAATGTACATTATTTGGGAGCTGTAAATAAGTAGCCAAGATTCACATTAGACAAAGACTACCCTTTAAATTTCTCTTCCTGTCCTTTAGAGATTCTAACTATATTTATCTCATATCCTTTTAATTACACCTTTTGAAATTATAACAGTTCTTAGCACCCCAGAACTTTCCAGTTACTAGGGAGGATTTTCTAAACACCTTTGCTGAACCCCCATGGAGGGGTGAGGAGCAATTCACAAAGCAATGTCATCTGTTTAGTTTTATTATCTGCATGTAAGTCATATGCAGTCAACTCTCTCTGACTTGAAGTCTAGTCTAAATTATCTGGGATTTTTCTTATTAAAACAATACTACTTTTAAATGGTCTTCCAAGATAAGTCCAAGATATAGTGGACTTTTTAAGAAATCCCCAAAACCTGGAATATTGAAATTGTAGAACTATGTGTTGACCAGCCTTTTGGCATCCAAAATCTAAGAGCACCTTTCCCCTACTGTCTAGCTGAGTCTTTCATCATCCCTAATTAGGGTACAATCAGAGAAAGACCTGGTGAACCACAGCATGTGGAGATACAGGGATGCCCGACTGGATGTGCCTGATGGACCAGGCAAAGGAAAAAGAATCCATTTGAAGCAGAATGCTTCTACCCTCTGTTTAGAATGCCAACTGAACAGGGTCCTAAGGAGAACAGCTTTTTAAATTATATTTTTGTATGTGTGTAACCACCATGTGACATTAAAAGTGAGGGACACTTGAGTGGAAAAGCAAATATCCTACATATCCCTCACGTTCCAATTAAGGATTCCCACTGTAACTTGTTTGTCCTATACTTGATACACAGGAATTTAGGACAATGTGACTCCTTCCTTTAAAAACAAGCGGTTTTCCCTTCTGGCCACCATAGCAAAATACAATGGTAGCCCTGGCAGGCCTCTTGAACACTGTTAAGCCTGAAACCTTTTCTTCCTCACAACTCTGGGAGTTTCCTACACACACACACACACACACACACACAGAGAGAGAGAGAGGGAGAGAGAGAGAGAGAGAGAGAGAGAGAGAGAGAGAGAGTATGCAAAGAGTGTTCTTTGGCTGTGCCTGTTTATAACAGGAGGAAGAAACAAAGCAATTGTGAAGCTTGTTGAGAGGCTGTTCATATGATATTAGAGGTGACCTTGCCACTTCCACTTCTATTTATTCCACTTCCTTCCAAACCAGGGCAAATCCTTCCTTTCGGGACAAGAGCACCACTCTGTAGATGGAGTCTGTGGGAGCGAAGAAAAATTCAAACCCTCAGAAGTTATTCATTATCCAAATCTGAAAATATATAGTATTTCCTACTCACCCACATTGGCTCTGTAAATCACTGATCCTTGGCAGGAGGTGAGGATCTTTGGTAGAAAGTAGTTCTTTGTGTTGTTTACAGAAAACAAACAAAATATATTCCTTTTGGAGAGATTTAATTTTACTACCACCCTAGGAAAGCCTTAAAAAAAATATAAAAATCTACTTCCCCCCAGAAATTGTGTATACATAGAAGTATTAATACTTACAAACATGGTAAAACCCTTACTATGTAGAATCTCCACATTCATATAAGAATTTCCTTTCTGAAATTGGCCATAGCACCCCTTGTAAATACTAATCATCCAAGTACCTAACACTCTCAAAAAGGGAAAACAGTTCAGTTTAGTAACAGCTAGCTATGGTGATGTTTTGTTTTGCAATTTGTTGAATTCTTTGGGAAGTAAAAGCATTTCCTTTAGTAAAGCCAACAGGTGTATCACCAAGTATAGCAGGATGTGTAGGTATGAGATGAGGCAGGAGTGGATAGAATATGCTTTAACAAGACTTAATCTTGATTATTTTGAACACTACTTCAGCTGTTCAGCTTAATAATTTCCCCACTGTCATCTACATCCTCAACATAAATGAAATGCTTGCTATGTATTGAGCAGCTAATGTATAGAAATCAATGTACATTATTAATATTCTCAAATTCCTTTTTCATTATGAAAAACAGAGAGAGAGAGAGAGTCTCACTATGTCATTCAGGCTGGCTTTGAACTCACTATGTAGCTGCAGGCTGGCCCTAAACACATGATGATTCTCCTGCCTCAGCCTCCCAAGCTCTGGGATTGCAGATGTGCTCCACCATGCCCAGCTAATCCTCCTATCTTTATCTTGAGAACAAATGTGTCATTTAGATTGGACAATTAAAACAGATGTTGCTGAGATGATAAAGGGACTAAAAACTGAGTAGACATATTTATTATTTTGCAAAGGTTTTTATCAAGCCTTCTTCTAATTAAAATTCAAATATACCAAAAAGGAGAAAGTTCTAGTGTTCCACAGCCTAGTGAGGTGACTATAGTTTATAGTAATCTATTTGTATTTCATGAAGCACGAAACATAGAGAAATGATAAGGAGCAGGAAATGCTAATTTGATTACTGCATATATATGTATGTTGAAATAGGACACTGTATCCTATAAGTGTAGACAATTATTACATGCTAATTAAAAACATTTCTACTTCCTCTCTCACACTGTTAGGACTCAGAGGTCAGCAGTAGGGAAAACTAGTTTGGTTTTTATCGTCCTCTGCTGGTCTCCCCTCTCAGTACTCTCTCTCTCCATTATGACTTTCTCTGTATTCATCTCCACGCCTGGCTCAGATGAAAATTTTTAGCCTGAGTCCTCATCCACACAAATATCAAAGAGCATCTTCAGCGTTTGTTGAGTTCATCCCATGTCTACTGAGAACATGAGCATTCAGCTCCAAGTGCCCGTCCACATTCACTTTGCTCATTTAATCAGTGACCATTTATTTACCCAGCATGTTTCATAACTATGGGGGATATAAACCTGGCCAGGAGTGGTCCTTGCCTCTAATTTATTCAAAATTAATAGGGAACAAGTAGGATAGCACACACCTATAATCCTAGCTGCTTAGGAGGCTAAAGTAGGAGGACCCAAGTTTGAGGCCAGTCTGACTCAAAAAAATAAAAAAGGGCAGGAGCATAGCTCAGTGGTTTAGCATTTGCTTAACACACCTGAGCCCCTGAGTTTAATACTTAGTACCATTTAAAATATCAAACAGGGGAAGTAAAATATATATTCATATAAGTTTGATATAAAACAGGAGGTGAAAAACAAGATAAATCATGATGAGAATACTAAAAAAAGGGGAGTGAACTCTTCTGGAAAGAAGATGAAAGAGAACATTATGGTAACACCATGTAAGACGACTTACAAAATTGGGTTTTAAAGATGCGAGACCTCAAAGATGAAGGAAAGGCATTCAGACTATGGGAAAAGTGTGAAAAAAATGCAGGAGCCAAGAAAGTTTATAGGGTCAGCTCAGGGCACAAACAGCAAGCAGCCCTACGTGACAGGAGCACAGACTGTCTGAAGAAAAGGAAATGGAGGGGAGGGCAGATTGGCCTTGAGTAGAAGTGGCTAATTTACTCAGATCACTCAGGAAGATTCATTTCTAGGCCACTGGACCTAGTTTCTAAGTATAGTGGACCACTGCTGATCCCTTCCTAGTAGAACACCTTTTTTATTTAACCACTGTTTGGCTTTTCTTTTTTCACTCATTTTCCCCAATAATAAAGCTTTGAAGAATGTCTCTGTACAAGAGTTTTTTCATATACCAATACTACTTCCTTGTAATATGTTCCTCAAAGGGGATTTGATAGGCTGTAAGATATGGATGGTCCTCTGACCGAGGTGAACCAATGACTACTTCACAGGCTCCCAAACAATGGCCATTCTTTGTAGATTTGATAGGATAAAAGCTATGATTGAATTGTTATCTTAATTTTCACTTATTTGATTATTAATGAGGCCAAATATTGTTTATCAAATATTAGTGGTCATCTAATATTTAATAAACATCAACACATAAGATCTTTTAAGTTGGATTTGACTAGTAAGATGTAAACTAAAAAGAATGCATCAGATTCATTTTCACTTGGCTTACTGAAATGAGACTGTAAAACTATTGATCCCAAAGCCACATCTCCAGGAGGTAGGGAAGGGTGGCCTGATTTTCCTATTGATTGCACCCACCCTCATCCTCAGTCTTCATTTGACTGGGAACAGCTGGCCTCTGAAAATTGGCCGTGCACTAATACATTGTGCCAGAACTCCAGTTCTACGCCTTGTCCAGGGCTCTTTGAACCTTGACCTGCTCTTCTTGCAGCATTTTGAAGCCTCATTAAAATTTATTTCTCTCCGAAGGCATGTATAATATTTTGCTTCAAATAGGTATTTATCTTTCCCTTCTATCCCAAAGTAAGTTTTTTTGAGAACAACTTGTCTTATGAGGCTGTCTCCTGCAATTCTAACATGTTGCCTCCAGGATTTTTGAATGAAAATAAATGTAGCAATATAAAAAAATTATTTCTCTTACTTAAAAACAATTTTATTTTGTTGTCATTAGGACCTCTTATTCTTGGGAAAACACCCCAACTGGAAAACGCCTGTTAAATAACATTTAATCAAATACTGCCCTTACTACATAAGAAATACCTGGAGGGGTTATTTCCTCTTTTCTAGAAATTTTCCCCATTTATAAGCCAGCTGCCATTGGATCATAAAATTATTTTGTATTCTAGTGAATGCAAATAAGCACACATTTTTAAAGTAAACTAAATATAATTTGATTTTTGAAACAGTTTTTTTTTCTTTTGATTAACAGATAAATTGTTTTTAAAAACATCTTCAAGGAATATTTATATTTATTTTAAAACTTCAGATTGAAGTGTTCTCTAATTCATATTATATTTCTCCAATGATCAAGTTCACCTCTGTTGAGCACAGGACTTCAGAAATAGAACCTTAATAGCATACTTAGCAAAGGAATAGTTGCCAGCTGACTAGCTATTGATTTAATGCTCTATCATTTCATGGTTCAATCATAGCTACCATGGTGAATTAGTTGGAGCATCCTCAATGAACCAATAAATGAGCAATTTCCCCCACTGAAGGGACATGTTTCATGTGTGGCACAAACATACAGAACTTATCACAGACAGTGTAAGGACCCAGCGCTGCATTGATTTACCTTGCATCATCTAGCCTTCTATTTTCAGTAATGGTTTAGTACTCTAATTGGCACGCACCACACACTAGCTTTCTGTTTAAATATTTGGGCATGCAATTTATCTCTGTCTGAGGTCAGGTATCATTATACATACATTTTATCATTTTCTAGGACACATTTAGCTGATCAGTATGTATTTGTCAAATAGGAATCATATGTTGACACACAATAGGGTCAGAGTTTGTTATGATTGAGCTTTTCAGTCCTGGAGGCCTCTTAGCATGGGGATCTTTATTAAAAACACCCAGACCTCATTCGCAGATTAGGTCTAAGGTCTTAGCATTCTACCAAGACCTTAACATTTTAAAAACTTTGCAGATAAATTGAGTGGACATCTTAGGCTAAGCACCACTACTACACAGTGGTATAAGAAAATAGCTGGACAGGCAGGCAAGTGGTCTAAAAAATTCCACCGTTTTGCTTTCTCCTGGAGCAGGGGCTCTTGAAGTAACAGTCAAGCAGCAGCATCAGTGTCATCCAAACATTAGTTAAAATCAAAAACACTGTGGATAATGTCTGGAAATCTATATTTTAACAAGCCCTTTGGATAAATCAGGTAACTGCTAAAGTGTGGAAACTACTTCATTAGAGAAATCTATGTTGACCTAAAAATGACAAGGCTTTGAATGTTTTAGAAAAACTAACTTCAAATATTTCGAGCTTACAACATAAAGCAGATTTTGCTTCATGAGCCAACTCTCCAGAGATCCTAGCCATTTTTAGTACTATCCTTTGTACCCAGCAGAAAGTACAGTTCAGCATATATTAAGAAGAAGAAGAAAAAAAAAAAAAAAAAAAACTCTGCTAAATCCAGTCAGAGATTACTACCACCAGCATGCCTTACACAGAGATACATACTCGGCCAGAGGAGGCACCAACCACAGGTCATCAGGTCTGACTCTATTCTTTGTGGTGGCTCCTAGTGCTTGGGCAAGAGACCTGTTACTCAACTCCACTTTCCACTCATTGTAAAATCAAAGGTGGCAGGAACTTCCAACCTCAGGCCCTGCTTTCTTTAAGAAGGCAGGCTTAAGAAAAACAAAGGTATATAATGTACAAGTACAACTTCCCTGTAATTTCTGAAGGGTTAACAACTTAAGTTTGCAGACCAAAAATTAGAGAAAAAGAAGGGCTACAAGATAGCCAATATTTTGGCCCCAGCCCTTCAAGGTCAGTGAGGACTCAGGACATCAGAGAACTCTACTGTAACATCTTATAACTTACTGGTGTCCCAAATTTTCTCTTCAAGGAGATTACAGAGCCACAGAGGAAAAAGATCAATGAGGTATAGTGTGCCTAAGGAGAGTCACCTAGAGAGAAAATATTTTCTCGGGCTTCCACAGAGAGCAAATTGGTCAAGCAATGGCTGTGACTCATCCAGATGGCTAAAACTGACAAAAGCTGTACAAAATTCTGTACATGGTTTCAGCGTAAAACCTGGGAGGATTTGACTGACCTAGTCAGATACAAAAGTTACATATTTTGTAACTGAGTATTCACTGACCTTGAAGGGCCAGGGCCAAAATATTAACTATTCTTATAGCCCTCTTCTTATTTCTCTAATTTTTGGTCTGCAAACTTATATTCTTAGCCCTCCACTTAGCCCTCCAGAAGAAAAGCTTAGTGATACTATTACTCTAAAACATGGGTGCTCGAGCTTACTATCACTGTCTTTCTGAATAGCAAAGATCTTAGACTTAACTTGGAATTGGTATTTCCAAAAATCATTCATATTCTAATAAATCTCTATGGAATGTGATAAAAGTAGTTACACATTTTTACACAGATATTTAAAAATACAAGCATGTACCAAATTTTAGACTGTCCATCCTTTGGTATTTTTTCTAGTCTCATTTAATACTCTTTCTTGTTTTCTTGTAAACCAACCATTTACTTGAGAGAGAGTATAATAGTAACTAAAATTACATAGGAAGCAGCATATGTCTAAAAGACCAGACAATTCTACAAAGCACTGTACATGGTTCCAAAGTAAATCCTGAGGGGATTTGACTGACCTTGAGAGATACAAAAAATACATGTTTTCTTATCCAGGTCTTGCTTTAACTTGCCCTCGATCACCCAGCAGAAAAGCTTAAACACAACACATAAAACTTAAGGGTAGTTTAGTATGCTGAGCTATAAAAGGCTCAAATCAACAGCTTCCTACATTGCCAGTTTCGCCCAGTAGCACACTGCAATTATGGAACATTTGATTATGTAAACAACTACCTTCCCTTAGATCAAAGAGAAGAAATCTATTGTACCAATAACCATTAGAAATATCATGTCTACACCCTGTGCCCTGTATAACTATAACAAGGACAACAACATACATTGTATCAATTATTGTGAAAGCTCTACTAACATACTTTGAAACTGTCATATTGTAATTTCTTATTAAAAGTAGTAATAAAAAAGAAAGAAAAAAGTTACATTTTTTATTATATAGGTCTTGCTTTAACTCCGTCTTAGCCATCCAGCAGAAAAGCTTAACCTCAAGGTATAAAAACTAAAGCCAAATTAATGTGTTAAGCTGTAAAAGGCTCAAGTCAATAGCTTCCAACATTGCCAGTTCCGTTGATAACCCACTACTATTGTGGACTATTGGACTATGCATACTACTTTGTCTTAGTTCAATGAGAAGAAATATTTGTGCCAATAGTGTTTAGAAAAGTTATCATGTCTATATCTTGTACTCTAAGCAACTACTGTGAAGACAGCAATATGTATTGTATTATTATGGCTGTCCTAATGTATTTTGAAGCTATCTTGTTATGTTTTTCTTATTAAAATTAATAAAATAAAAAATTCCCTATAATGAATGGGATCATTATGCATATCTAAAACATCAATAAAATTAATTTTACAAAGCAAAAAGAGGTGTAATTAAAAAATAAGAAGGCAGGAACAAAAGCAAGTACCTATATGAGACTATGGTAGAATAAACATTTTCAACCCCTTTCCTTAAACAGCTTCTTCCCCAAGTGATTAGCATTGAATCTGGCTCAGCTTCAGAAGATGAGAAGCAAGAAGCAGTTAGTGGTGGAAGTGACAAAGGGGAGCTTGGGAGCTGTTGGCAACAGCAGAAGCAGTGACTGGCAGCACATGGTGTAGTGAGTAGTTGATACTGTGACTGTCATACTCCACTAAGACAGGTACCTTTTTACCACTTC
The DNA here is from genome assembly GCA_004027025.1 of Myocastor coypus. Classification (NCBI taxonomy): domain Eukaryota; kingdom Metazoa; phylum Chordata; class Mammalia; order Rodentia; family Myocastoridae; genus Myocastor; species Myocastor coypus. Next base: position 37,136 of record PVJA010012068.1, read on the forward strand.
TTCATCCATAATCTCTTTAAACCTCACAGAGGTCAGGGGTGCTGGTGTTAAAGTAATTGAAGGTCCAATGTCAAGCAAAGTTGGTATTGCAGACCTGTGAGCAAGTTTCCAAGTTTGGTCCCTATGCAACATGATTGGAATCACTAAGTGTGCTTACTAAGGAGCCCTACCTGGAGCCTACTGAATCATCATTTCTAAAAGAGGTTTAGTGTCCAAAAACCTGCACACTAACCAGCTTCCTCAGGAAACTCTGATATGGGGGGTGTCCTTAATATCTTATTTTCACAGGGCCAGCAAGATAGCTCAGGGAACTAAAGAGCCTGCTTTGGCAAGCTTAGGCAAGTGCAGGGACTATGGTTTGTTTTCCAGCACCACAAGCCATGCCAGCCCTGCCCCCAAGGAGGATCAAGTAGGCCACAGAGTCCTAGCATAGAGGCAGATTCCTCTGTTATCCCAGTGCTGCGCAGGCTGATAAACAATGGATCACTATGAGTCACAGCTGCATAGTGAGACCCTATAACAACAAAATACTTTTTTAAAAAAAGATCTTATCTACACAAATATAATTTTGTTGATAGGATGTGTGAAGTTAACATTTGACATTTACTTTATTTTTGCTTTTTGTTTATTTGTTGTTTGTTTTTGGTAGGACCAAGTTTCAAACTCATGACCTTGCACTTGTCAGGAAGGCACTTGTGTCATGGCGCTATCTCCCCACCCCCTATTTTCGTATTTTAAAGAGAAAAAAATAAAACAAAATTTCAAAACAAGATAATTAGAGGGTAACAATGGTTAATACATTTCATACTGTTATCTTTAAATTAGTTACTCAAAATATAAGATATCATCATATAGTTATCCAAAAAATATTAGTACAAACCTTTCTTTTCAATGAACTAAGATAAATTAGTAGTAAAATTATGTGTGTGTGTGTGTATATATATATACATGTATATATATATATATATATATATATATATATATAATGTTTAATTTCACTGATACTGTTTTTAGGGTGCCAGAGATCAAACTCAGGACCTTGAGTTTGCCAGGCAGACACTTAAGCCACTGAGCTATTACCCCAAACCACTATTGATACATTTTAGATATACATAATATATATACTTCTACCTTCTACCTTCTTTATGCAAGGAATTACAGGTTATATAAAAGACTTAAGATATAATTCCTTACAAAAAGTTCTGTTCATGAGTAATAATATGGTAACCATATACTATGGTAACCATACTACTATGATAAGGGCCAGCAAGATGGTTCAGTGGTCTAAAGTGCTTGCTTAAGAAAGTTTAGGCAACCTCAGGGACTGTGGTTTGATCCCTGGCACCACATGCTGTGCCAGCCCCACCCCCAGAGCAGTTTGAGCCAGTCATAATACAAAAAATAAAATAAAATAAAAAATAAAAATTATTTAAAACCCATACTACTATGGTACTAGTAACCACAGTAGTATTAAATAAATACATATTAAATTGTAGTATGACTAGATGAGACAGCAAAGGAAGCAGAAGGCTTGTAGACATTTAAATGAGAAAATTAAGTCAACATTAAGAAGGGGGTGTTATTTCAGGGTTTTTAGAAGACTTCTCATTTTATAGCATACATAACAGTAGTACATGTCTGAAATCATCTTTGAGAACAGAGAGGATATTACTAGGGGAAATGAGAGGATTCTGGGAAGTATGTTGACTAATATTTCTGCCACCTTTGGAATCTGCTCTTGGCAAAAACCCTTAAAAGCCTTGGAGGTAAGACCTTAGGCAGTTGAGTTTTCTTCCACACTAACTGATGCCAATCTACCTTTGTTAGATGCAGTAATTTCTTTTGCAATTTTTTCTGGTTCCCTAATGTGTACAAAATTGAGATATCAGGCAATCAGACAAATAATGACAAAGCACTATGTTGCTCAAGGGGAATCTGCAGCTCCGTTTGAAAGGCATCTTTTAAAAAATAAAGTAAAGGGGCCGGCCAGTTAGTTTAGTGAATTAAAGCACACTGAGACAGAAATTGAGACTGGGCATGGTAGTGCACACCTGTAACCCCAGCTCTTGGGTCACTACAAGTCTGATCTGTGTAGTGAGACCCTATAGACCCTGTACTGTACTAAATACAAATAATGATGATGATGACGATGATGATGATGATAATAATAATAATAAATAAAGTACAGGGGCTTGTGCCTTAGCTCAGAGGTTTAAGCGCCTGTATGGGCAATCCCAGTCAGACACAGGGATGGAGGTTCAGTCCCCAGACTCACCCTTAAGGCAGCCAGAACCAATAAATAAATACATAAATACATAAATACGTAAATAAAGTACATGATACAGAGATGGGTAGATAGTTGGGCAAGTAAATGGGAGTGTGGGTATTCTCTGTCAAAATTCTTTCTACTTGTCTGTGAGTTAAAATTTTTTTTCATAATAAAATGGGGGAGAAATGTTTTGCTCACATGGTTCCTGTGACCTTGAATTTTTAGTTAGTTAGCTCAGACTTCACCTTGCTGAGCTATTGAGAAGCTTGAACATTAAGAAATTTGAACAAGTTAATCATCAAGGTCCCTTCTGGTTTTCAAAATCTCTCATGTCTTCTTGATCTCTGATGGGAGGCAACACAAGGGAGACCACCACAGAGAGCAGCCACCTTGCCCACCCTGGCTTAGCTCTGCTAATAAGTGTAGCTAATCTTCCTTACAGTGCATCCAGGATGACATAACTCAGCCCAGACAGAGTTCCACTGTCGTCTGTGGCTCTGCAGCAGGTGCCTGTGAGTCAGACCTTGAAATCTGTTTTGAAACTGACCACCTGTTACTGTGATTGTGTGGCGGTTTTCCTGGCTTATGGGATTTCACTTCAGCTGTTGTTCTCAGGCGAGAGTTTATTTCCCCTAGGAGTCACTCAGTGCTCTTACCCTAAACTTAGATTTGTGTGTAGGGATCTTCCAGAGACTGAGTCAACTATGCAAAGCTGAACAGGCTGTCAAATATCCTGAAGTTGCCCACAGACTTGAGTAACAGATTTTACAAGAAACAATGACGATACCCTTTCAAGATTTTTGTTATAGATAACCATTTTTACGTTTTGCTTTAGGAAGTAGGAGCTAAAGGATCAGATTTATAGATGCTGTAGGCTCCATTTTTTCCTCTGCTAACAGAGAGCGTGGTGATGAGTCAGCTCTCTACATTGTGCATAGTCAGCACTTTCCTGGCATTCAGGGCTTCCCTTAAAATTCTTATGGCCATAAAATTTTACTGCAAGTTAAACCTTAATCAGACAACAACTCACTATTTCCCTGTTGGTTAGGGAAATACTGAAGGAAGGTTATGGTTTGGAAACTAGACTGACCTTTAGAATTAAAGCAAGTAAAGCACAATGACATTATAAAGAGACTTGAACAAAGTCATAAACCTTGCTAAGGCTTGAATTAAACACCTCTTTATACAGCAGACTGTGCACATGAAAAGGGAAAACATAATTTTTACAAGTTCAAAATGTATCAGTTTATTTTTTTAAGTCACAGTTTCCCAGCTTCATCTTCCTGTCTAATAAAAAATCAAATTGTTTCAGAGCTAGGTGTAGTAGCACATGCCTATATTCCCAGATTTCTGGGAGGCTGAGGTAAGAGGGCTACAAATTTGAGTCCCAACTAGAGAATTTAGCAAAATCCTGTCTTAAAGAAAAGGAAGGCAGGCCGAATAGCTCAGCAGATTAAAGCAGCACAGGGGCCAGTGTCTCAATCCCCTGGCCTGTCATGCCACCCCTGGAGGCACTGAGACCACAGTTGAGACTGAGCTTGGTGGCGCATGCTTATCATCCCAGCTCTTGGGAGGCTATAAACATGCGAATCACTACTAGTCCTATGTAGCAGTGAGACCCTGAGCCTGTAGACCCTTCCCTAAAATACAAAAAGAAAAGGAGGACTGGAGATGAAGCACTGCTTCTGAAATGGTCAGCTGAAATGCAAAAGTATATATTCTTCATTTTTGGAAATAGATATGTCACAGAACATAAACTCCAAAAAGAAGTTGATGTAAACTCTCCATCACCTACTACCTTGGAAAGACAGACACTATAGTTTTCCAGACTGGGAGGTACACTTGGGTAAGAAATGCCCAAGTGAATGCAAACCAGGCCCAAGTAGGACCCTCAATAGCCTACACTCAGTTGTCATAAGAGGTGTTAAGAAGATGATGAAGATATGGACCCACAGTCCAAAGAAACCACAAGACCCACACATACATATCAGACAAGCTCTTAGTATTGCCAAGAGTCCAAACATTTAGAAAGTGAATTTTTTACTGGGAAATGACTGAACTCCTTAAACCTTTCATCTCCTTTTGATCTGAGTTTTTCACTCCTAGGAGCGCTTTGGGAAGGTCAAAACTTTTGCAGACCTGACATTGATGCAGATGTGTAGTGTGCCTCAGGCACTAAAAGGGGAAATGTTTTAGAAGAATTGAAAACTGTTTGGAAGTGTTGAAGCCTAGAGCAAGAAGCAAGGCAGAAGGGAAATGAAGTCTGCTAGTCACAGATATGAGGTCACTTCAGAATCCATCATGATGATGTAACCAAGAGATGAAGGGTCCTTGAGGTAAAGCTGAGAGAGGTGAAGAGGGGAGAGGAAGTAGTCATATATGTAAAGAGTAAAATCAAGGAACGGGTTGACTTTCTAGAGAAAAGATGGAAGGAATGCAGAGACAATACTCAGGTTTCTGGCTAAGAACACAGTGGAGTATATCCAGGAAGAAGAATGGATTGTTTGGGAGAAGAAGGTAATAAGTCAGGTTTTAAATACACTGAGAATAAGGGGTCTAGAGAACCTCTAGAAGAGAGATGTTCTGTATATCACTGGATTTATGAGTCTCATGGCCAGGTAGGTAGGAGAAACATTTGGGAGTTATCTGACAATTTGGATCAGTCTTTTTAAAAGTTAATATTATCTAGACTAGCCAAGTAAATTAATGGTCCCTGTAGTTAGAATATTGTTTAAACACTCATAGATGTTGGATTTATTCTTTTTTCTTTTTATAAAAAAAAAATTAAATTTTAGGAGCCAGGGAGACAGAATAAGCACTTGCCTGGCAAGCGCAGGGTCCTGAGTTCAACACCCGGTACCACAAAAATAAATTAAGAAATTAATTAATTAATTTTAGGTCCATTAACTGAAAGCTGTTGGGTTGATCCAGAGCAGTGGTGGTGAGCGTATGGCACATGTGCCACAGCAGACATGCAGAGGTCTCACTATTGGCATTCAAGCCAAGCAGCCACAGCCACTAAGCAATACATAACAGTTTTTTTCTTTCTAAACTAAAGCCTCAGTAGTTGATTTAACTGCAATGTCAGCATTTTGCAAGAAGTAAGTTTGGGATTGCAGTCTGAGTATTGGGTCTCTAAAAGGTTCGCCATTACTGGTCTAGAGGATATTTGCTCTTACCTTAGAATTGTCTGGTCCTAGGTTCTCCTAATTCCTAATGCCCAAAACTTGATGCGTGCATTCAGAAAATATTTGCTTAGAACTTCTCACATACCAGGCACTGTCCTGGGCACTAAAAATACAATTCTGAATAAAACAGGCCTCAAAATGAATTAACAAAGTGGTTCCAGGCAATAATATATCATATACACACAAGCAAAAAATAGAAAACAGTAATAGAATCGGAAGGCTAAGTTGGGGGTGGTGCTTAATAGAGAGTGGTCAGAGCAGCTTCACCTGAGGAAGTAACATGGAAGCTGAAACTATAATGAAGCAAAGGAATTAGCAGCTATATTAAGATGAAGAAAGAAAATTTCAGGCAGAAGGAACAGTGAATGCAAAGTTTGCAGCCAAGGTGGGTGGAACTCGAACTAAGGAATAAAGCTAGAATGCTGTAAGATGAGACTGGAGACATGAGCAAAGCTAGATCCTGTAGGATCTCAAAAGCTTTGGGGAGAGTGGATTATGAGTCAGGTTTATAATCACATTTGTATAGGTCAGCCCTTCCTACACTTTGAAGTACATGCAAATCACCAAGTGTCCTGTTAAAATGCTGACTCTGACTTGGTAATCTTAGCATGAGACCCAGGATTCTACATTTTCCGTAAGAAATTGGGATGCAGGCCACACTTTGAAGAGCAAGAGTCATAGTTTTTCCAGTTTTTTCCTCTAGTTAGAGAAAAGCGTAACTTTAACGGACATAGGAAAAACTGGGGCTAAGGAAAAATCATAATGGAGTGATAAGCACTAAAAATTATTATTCAGGAGCGTCTGCAATATTCCTTTTAACATACAGGCCAAAAGATTAAAAGATAGTCATTAAAATGAGGACTCTAAATAATTGTCTTCATAACTTAGACAGAAGCAGCTAGTGTGGCTTTACAAAAATGAGCTTGCCTACAGGTTGGCTTTACTGCTGCTTTATCCTGCATCCCACCAGCCTTGGGTGGAAAAGCAATGACTGTTTCTACAACTTCTTTTATCAGCTGGAGATGGCTGCCTGTGCTGTTTTACCCCTCACACATTATCTAAAAATCTGCTAATTGAGCCGGGCGTGGTGGCGCACGCCTGTAATCCCAGCACTCAGGAGGCTGAGGCAGGAGGATCGGTGTGAGTTCGAGACCAGCCTGGGCTACAAAAGTGAGCTCAAGGCCAGCCTGAACTGCATAGTGAGACCCTGTCTCAAAAAGACAAAAAAATAATAATAATAATAAAATAAAATAAAATAAAAAATTAAAATCTGCTAATCAATGTTTCTGACCTTTCCTCCTCTACCTCTTAAATAAGGGTCTAAAACTTGGATGGGATGAGAGTAAAAACAGAGGCCTAAGGACAGCAGGAAGAAAAGAGCATTTCAGATACCTATCTGTTGCTAATACAGTATTGCCTTGGGTATAGCCTTGAAAATATAGCCAGAATTTGTTTCCCCTATATCATGTGCTTCGGCAGACAAGAATGGGAACTGAGTAGTTTTACGTTAGAGGCCAAATGGACTTTTTTTAAGGAATGAACTTCCTAGAATGCATCCAGAAGCCCACTACAGTCCAAAAAAAAAAAAAAAAAAAAAAAAAAAAAAAAAAAAAAAAAAAAAAAAAAAAAAAAAAAAAAAAAATCTTAAGCAAAATCATATACTTCTTTGCGTAAATTTCCATATCACGGTAGACCCCTTGTTTGCTCTCACAAGCACGTGCTTCCCCAAAATTTCCTGTTTTTTAGATGATTTGTGAATTGGAAACTTTGTCTGTGGAAGGAAAGCCGCATTATTGAAGCTGTAAACAATAGAATGACTATGGCTTTAATCCTTTGAATAAGGCTTTGTTTCCCATTGACTGAAAACTTCCTTAAGGAAGGAAAGCTAGGAAGCCTTCAGGAAGGAATGTATTTTATTTTGCAACAGCTTTGTGAGGAGGAAACTCATTTGGAACACTTAGGACTCCCTTTCCTGGTTGATGGCCACAAGAACACGCAGCCATCGGCTGCAGACAGGGCTTCTCACCCACCAAAGACTTCCCTACCCCACTGCCAGCTTTGTTTTGTTATTGTTATACTGACACCCACAGACGTCCATCCTGTGCTTGAGTTTCACATATTCTCAGGACATGACTCCGAACAGGTGCACCCAATGCTTATCTAAGTTATTTCTATGGGTCAAAAATATTTCACTAATGTCTTTTGTAAGCTTTGCCATGTATATTACTTAGTTCATGAATTATCTGTTAATTAAGGAACTGCAATAATAGCAACAACAAAAGTAATCATCATCCATTCAACTCTTAAGTTACTTTAAATTACACTTTGTTCCCTCACTCCACTGCATTTTTCCTTAATTTACACACCAACAGTAATTCTCTTTTTTAAAAAATCAAATAAAACCAATGGGCAGAACTATTTTTGAAAGGAAAGGGTCTGTAATAAGAAACGCTGGCTCTAAATCCCAAAATGCTGATGCAGCCATTCCTGTTTTGTGCAGACTCTGTGTTACAGGCATAAATTACGGAGCTCAGTGCATAGGCTGTCAGGCTGTATTGCAGAAGTCAAAAGGGCCTCTTGGGCACCTGCCCCTTCTATGATTCTAAGTGATGTCATACTCATTTTCTAATCCCTGCTGAATGAAGAACAGTACACACAGCACCTTATGGCTGCCAGCCCTCAGGGCTGTGCCTCAGGTATGTGTCTGGGGACATAATTTAGATATTCGTCATCCCCAGAATTATGTTTCAGGTAGCAGATCCTAATTATAGAGCTAGTCCATAAGTGACTTCTGTGAGACAGAGGATACAGCTGAGGTTAGGCTTTGTTCTTTGTTGGCCATAATTAGAGCAGGCAGTGCCTGCTCATTCATAGGGTCTGTCTTGACAGTATCGCCTGTGCCATTGGGAACAGCCTGCCTGACCACTTCGTTAGGGACACACTGGGAGAAAGAGGTTGAGAAAGAGAAAGACAAGATCCACTTCCAGCGCTTTCCAAGGCTGTGCCTGCTTTGTCTTAAATCAGAGGCCTCCAAGTTACTTTTAGTAGAAGATTTAAAAGGACATTCATATGTTAAGGTTTTTAAGGATTTTGTCTAAGCATGAAGTCTTTCAAGTCTGTTGATAATTATGAGTCATCTGCCATAAAATGTTCATACATGGTGGCACATGCGTATAACCCTAGCATTCTAGAAGGCTGAGTCAGGAGGATCCCAAGTTGGAACCCAGTCTGGGCAATTCAGACAGCTAGTGAAACTGTGTCTTACAATAAAAATTCTTTTAAACCTGGGGAGTTAGATCACTGTGAAGGTCCTGGATCAAACCCCAGAGAGAGAAACAGAGAGACAGAGACAGAGACAGAGACAGAGACAGACAGAGACAGAGAGACAGAGAGAGAGAAGAAGCAAAAAGCAAGAAGCTCAGGTCTCTCTGTGCTCAATCTCCAGTACAGCTTTTAAAAAGAAAAAGGCACATACAGAGATGGGTACAGTGGTGAATGCTTATAATCCAGTATTCAGGAGCTACTGAAGAGAATCACAACATTAAGGAGAGACCTTCAAATAAAAAGGATTCGGGATGTAACTCACTGATGGAGAATTTACCTACCATGTATGAAGCCCTGGACTCAGTCTTCCATCCCAAAGAGGTCACACGTATATATAACACAATGTTGTATAGTGAAAACACTTCGCCCCTGCATACCAACTATCAGAATATCTATCAGTTCAAGAAATATCATACAGAGGAGCAGGAACCATCATCTACCCATTGGTAGTTTACATTTTAAGGCCACACTGTACAGGGTTTTTTCAAATTGTATGTTAATGGTCTAGTAAGATATACAATATATTCTGTGCATGTGAATGACAGATATATTCTGATGACTGGTATGTAGGGAGCAAATGGTCTTCATTACATAACTTGTTCTTCACTATAAGTGCACAAAAAATTATTGCTAAGGACACAGAGCCTCAGCGAAGAAAGCTACTTTCCCAAAGCCACACAGCAATTAAGTGCAGAGATAGGACTTTTTCCCATGGGAATGTAGAACATTTGTACCATTAACTCTTTAATGTCCTTTAGAGCCCCAGAGGTAGTAATCAGGAGGATAGAAAGCAGGCAGATTGAAAGCAACATCACATCTTTTTGCAGGGACAGACCCAGAGCATCTTCCCAGGAGGGACAGGAGGGGCCTCCTTCAGGAAGGACCCTTGCAGTTGGAAAGTGGGGCCGAGGAGCCCACCTTAGAGTTCCAATTGCATAATCAGAATGTACACTTTTGCCCCAGGAAGTCTGAATGACAAGGCTTCGGTGGTCCTGTTCCTGTTGTCCTGGAAAGAAACCCATCCACCCTTCAGTGCTACGGGATGGGGATGATGCTGTCTGTGCCGACAGAGTATGGAAACTCTGGCACCGCCCCTACCCACCCAGATATCAAATGCGCCCACACCTCATCCTGCCCATCCCTCTGCTTCCCTCTGCAGTAGCCATATGGGGATGAAGACCCTGGAAAACTCAATAAGGCTCTAGCTTACCCTGAATTGCGAGTAGGAAAAGTCAAATGTTTAGATGCAACTGGCAGCATAGGACAAGAGTTGAGTTCTGGAATAAGTGAACAAGGTAATCAGAGGACTTTCTTAAGTAACAAATATGAACAGTCCACTCACCCAGTAAACTTCAGGTGTTATGGTGAGGACATCACAGTAATTAAGCATGTGGTTTTGGCTGGGGAGAGAGCTCCGTAGTACCAGTGCCTGCCTGGCAAGTGCAAGGTTGTGAGTTTGAACTGTGGTCCCACAAAAAAAAAAACAAAAAACTAAGCATGGTTCTAGAGTCAGATTCCTGGGTTCTGAAAGTGATACTACCACATACTGTTTGATTTTATGCAAGTTACTTCTAATTTTCTGACCTAGTTTTCCCATCTGTAAAGTGGAGATAGTAATAGTACCTAGCTCAAAAAGTTGTTTTCCTTGCCAGTCGTGGCGGCACATGCCTGTAATCCCAGCACTTGGTAGGCTGAGGCAGGAGGATCGGTGTGAGTTTGAGACCAGCCTGGACTACAAAAGTGAGTTCAGGGCCAGCCTGAACTGCATAGTGAGACCCTGTCTCAACAAGACAACAACAACAAAAAAAGTTCTTTTCTTTTTCTTCAAAGAGATTGTCCTAAAAATTAAATATAATACTGTTATGATTTGTGTCTAGATGTTCCCTCAAAGGCTCATGCAGTTGTGAGGGGGCTTTTCAGTCATGAGACAGCTGAATCAACTGAATATGATTAATTCCAGGTCCAATACTGGGATTATGGACGTGAGTGCTACACTTGCCCTAGGGCAGGTAGCCTGCACACAATGTAAGAGACAGAAAGAATAGTCTCTCCTTCTCTTCACCTGGCTGCCTTTGAGGTCTTCCAGCCACCATGAACTATTGTCCTCTGCCATGTGCCACCCTGCCTCAGAGCCAGTTGATTGTGGACTGAAACCACCACAAACTGTAAGCTAGATAAGCCCTTACCTTTGGGTATTGAGTATTTTGTCTCAGTAATGAAAAAAAAAGCAATCCAAACAAATACTCTTGTATTGTATCTGGTATGTTATAAAATTCCAACTATTCAATAATATCATCGTTATTTCACTATTTTCAGAATCACTGAAGGTTGAGCCACTTTGTACATAGAGCCATCTGTGATTGTGAAGATACAGAAAGAAAGCTGTTCTTCCCAGAGGGTGATGAAGTGAGCCAATGCAGTTGGGGAAAGACCCCCAAAACCAGATGGGTAAAGTCTCAGGTTCTTCTCAGAAATAGCTGTACCATGATCACCTTGAAACATAGTATATTAAAATAACAATTTATTATTTCTTGTATCTACGGATTGCTCATGCAGTTCTAGTATTGGCTGGGATTCTGAGTCAGGCACAACATCATAGCCGTATTTGCAATCCGTATGGGGGCTCCGCTGGAGCATCTTGCTGGCCAAAATTCTCTAAGTTGGTTCACCTCTGTGAACTCTATTTATATGGTCTTGAGCTTTGTCACAGCATGGCTGCTGGTTCCAAAAAAGAACATTTCAAGACATGAAGGCAGAAACTAAATATTTCTTAAGGCCTATCCTTGGCAATTGCATTATATTGGTCAAAATAGATTATAGTCAGAGAGAATGACAGTTTCTACTTCTTGATGAGGGAGTATCTTATTTCTAGATGTCCTCCAAAAGCCTCATATCATAGGTGGGGGCTTCTCAGTGACAGCTGGATCTAGAGTACGTGGCGCTAGAATTAAGTGTGTGGTGCTGGGATTAAGGGTCCATGACTACTAAAGTAGTTTACTGATTTATTTGGCATAGTTGGGAATACATATTGGAAAAGTCTACCCTAGGTGGCACCAAAGGGCAGGTGGCATGAATGGATATAAAGGGACAGAAAGAAGGCAGGTTAGCTGCTGCTTCTGCTGCTACTTCATTCTTTGCTGCCTCTGCCTGCCATACCATGAACTATTTCTCTTCTATGATGTTCCTCTACCATGTCTCGGAGGCAGGTGACTATGCACTAACTACAAACTGTGAGCCAAGTAAACCTTTCCTCCTTTAACTCTAGGTGTCAGGCATTTTGTCTCCGCAATAAGAAAAGTAACTAAAACAATAACATTGCAGAAGGACATAAGGGACAAGAGAAACAATTGCAGCCATTTTTAAAAAGACCTACCATAGCTAAGAGATTAGTGAGGAATGAGATTTTTCTTAATACCATTTGGACTGCTTGACTCAATCAGAAATACACATCTGAGTTTCAATTTCAGAGTTACATACTAAAGTGAAAACATAAATGGGGATAAATGTTTTTAATTTAGCATAACATATTTATACAGGACTTAGATATAGTTATTTTTCACAATATAGAAAACAATGCCTTTAAGTCTCAAAACTATGCAGAACTATGAGTGAAAATAGATATGACTTGGGTTAGAGAAAATAATTATCAGTGAAGTAAAAAGTAACTTTTCCTTAAAACAAAGGTACAGGTTAAGACCACAGCTAACATGTGATCAAATATACAATGAATATTCAAAATGTATTACAATAATGACACATTGCAACTATTTTCTCTCAAAATATTTTATATCACGCTAAACATATTTATTCCACTATTCTTTCTACTTTCTGAAGTATAACTCTTCTTTATGTTTTTTTGAGGCATGACCAAAGATACAGTGAACACTGTAGCTAAGAAGTTCTATCCAACAGAAAGGCAGATTCACAAAACATGCAAATGTGTCTTCAGCTATGGTATCACAGGATCTGGCACTGTGTGACACCTAGTTCTTCCCCCAACTCAAAATGGCCACAAATAGTAAACATTTAGAATAGATTTAAGGCAGGACATCAAGGCAGCATGACAGCACAACAAAATTCCCTAAAAATACTGCCAGAACTGCTTCATTAAGTACCAAAAAAAAAAAAAAATGATGGGATATATGTATTTTAGATGAGAAGGAAGGTAATTTTTTTTTTATTTGTGTATTTGGTACAGGGATTCATTATGCAGATCAGACTCCTAGTGATCCTCCTATTTTCAGCCTCCTTCGTGCTGAGATTACAAGCATGTGTCACCATGTCCAGACTGTTTCTGGTTCAGTGCAATCCAGGGTCAGGGCTGGCACAGCATGTAGGGCCAGGGATTGAACCTGAGGACTCTGGAGATGTGCCTTTTACCGGAATAATTTTTTAAATTTTTTTAAAAAATTAAATATTCACAATGTACTTCAATCATATCACCTATCCTGTGAAGAGTGAAAATGATGAGCTTATAGAGAATAGCTGAAAGGTAACATGTTAAAGTGAGCAAAGGAGAAAACAATAGAGAGAAACCTGAATATTGACTAAGAAGAAGCCATGGGAATCTTGCAATTGCTAGTACTAAGACTATTTTTTTCCTACCTCCTCCTTTATGTGTATAACTCATTAATATGCTACACATTTGATTTGCATTTTATATTTTATTAGGGGGAAAATGTTTAAAGGCCTTTACAGAGTTTCTGGATTTGGCCCCAGTCACATATAAAATCACAAAAAAGATCAGCAATAATCTAGCCTAGCAAATTATTATTTATCTCAAGCTCTTCAGTTCCCATGACTATAGAAAGTCTGGTCTTTGAGACAAGTTAAGAGATGTGTAATATTAAAAAGGAAAAAAAGAGAAGGATTCTGATAGATTTTTTTAATTTTGGAGAGAACAGAAAGCAGTAAGAAAGAGCACTAGAATTTGAGGCCTGCATAATAAATGAATGGTTATGTTTCCTAGAATGATTAAGCAGGTAAGTGGAAAGGAAAAAGAATTGTGTCTAGCACGGGAATATTACAGAAACAACAAATCTGGGACTAAAAGAATATTTCAAGGGGAAGTAGTAGCCATCAGCAATTTCAGACATCCTGATACTTCTGACTTACTTCTACTTGAGAAGCCTCCCCCCCACACACACAACTGCTTCATTCTCATTTTATGAGACTATAACTTTTTATTATTCATTTTACTGTTTGTCATTTATTGAGTTGTTTCTACCCAGTGTGTTTACAACTCACATAAAAAACTGAAGACAATCAAATATACAGAAACAAGGCTGGGAAAGGTAACTTACCCAGTGAAAATGTCATTAATATCTAGAAACAGCTGCATACTGTAAAACAGTTGGAGTCACCTGAGATGGAAGGCAGATGAAAAACAAGGGAAATACATATCTAGATCCCTTGATGGAAAACTTTTTTTAATAGAAGGTAAATTTAAATGGGCCATCAGAGGAAAAAGGATAAGTTGTCCAAGTGAGAAACGAGACAATCCATCAAGAACAGAGTGCACACAGAAAAAGGTGAAGTTCTCATGGGAACAGGATATAAAATTAATGACAATGGGCCTTCCCAGAGGATGAAGAGCAACACAACAATGTGTGCTGTGCATTATTTGCATAAACTCCAAGGAACTTGGCACCATCTACATTTTCTACATCAGAAAAAAACCAGGAAGTTAAGCAAAAAACCTCACACAGCCAAAGTAAGGGTTGGAATATTCAACTTTACTAAAAGAAAGACTCACATCCTTGTTTACAAATAATTCCAATAAATTTGACTGTTTTTACAAACTCAAGCCCTTAACAGATTCAGATTCAATATGTACATGTTATCTTAACAGGTCACATTTGTAGAATATTAACTATGCACCCAGCTGTTTTAAATTCAATCTAGATGAATTTAAAAGCACAACAACCTAAGAGACAAATCTCTTTCTGTCCCTTAGATCTTATCCAGGCTATGCCCACCCTTAGAGCAAATAGTATTCTCACATTTAATTTTTGCACCTTTAATCCTAATATTGCACTGGGAATCAATCCCAGCATCACACACTCTAGATCCAGCCACCTCTGAAAAGCCCCACCTATGACCACATGAGGCTTTTTGAAAACATCTAAGACACAAGCCATAATATTCTGCTCCTGCACTCCCCCAAAGATTGATGTGCATCCATTTATATAAAAAGCATTTAGACTGTCTTTAAGAGTTGCCAAAGTCCTAACAGTTTTGGCATGCTGAAAAGTCCAAGTCCAAACTGTCCTCTGAGTTTTAAGGCAAATTGTTACCTACACATCCCTGTAAACGTGGAAAAAAAATTAAACACTTCCAATATACAGAGGCATAAGCACTACCACTCCAAAAGTTATAAATAGAGGGATTGAAAGCAACAGGACCAAAGTAAATCTGAAACCCTGCAGGGCAAACATTAAGTCCTATAGTTTCTTGTGCAGTATCTGAGGCAATCTGTGACAAATGGTGAACCTCAAAGGGACTGGGTAACTCTGCTCTCAAGCCACTTCCAGTGGTTGTAATTTATATGGGGTCTCTCTTAGGCCAGCTCTGCTCTCTTCTTGCAGTTTGCTTCATACGATCCACATGCCTGCCTTCCCCAAGCTCCTCGTGTGTCCAGTGTATACCTTCCATTTCATGATCACAGCTTCACACATGTAAGATCCACAAGAACAAGGACCTGTGTCTACTGTGTTCTCTGATATATCCCAAATGTCTAAACTAATGCTTGGCACTGAGTAAAATACTCACTGACAACTGGGAATGTAGCTCAGTGATAGGGCAGTTGCCTACCATGAATGAGACCCTAGGCTTAATTCCTAGTAATATTCATTGAAAGTATCAATGAACATTAGTATTTATCATAAGTATAAATTATCTGCTAGAAACTTTATATACACTGACATTATAAAAATAAAACCTGAAAAATCACTTCTATGCTGAGGTGGCAGATCTAATTTGGCTTCCATCCCCAACCTCACAAAAACTATTATCAAGAAGATAGGAGAAGGGGCTGGAGATAGCTCAGTAGAATAAGTGCTTGCCTGGCACACACAAGGGCCTGAGTTCAATACCCACCTCCACAAAAAG
>PVJA010012069.1:0-46738 GCA_004027025.1 Myocastor coypus
TCCTGGGCTGAGAAAGTCTCCTCCAGGTGGCTGCACTGGCTGAGGAGGTGATGTTCCTGCTGTGCAGCCTGTAGCCTCTCTTGCTTGTGGGCCCAGGCCTGGAACATCTGGTCATGCTCCTCCTGTAGGGCCTGAAGCCCATCCTGGATCTGGGATAAGCATGTGTGGGGCAGGGCTAAAGCCAGGTGCACAGAGTTGGGGATCAGGGCCAGGCCTGGGGTCAGGGAGGACTTCACAAACAATGTGGATGTGGACCAAGAGAAAGCCTCTGAGGGGAAGCTAGCATGGTACAGGAGGGGCTGGGCAGACTGGGTCAGGTCAGAACAGGCTGGGAACACCTCCTTATCAGGTATCCCTGCTGTCAGAAGGGCCTGCCGCCCCAGCTGGATGGCCTGCTGCCGTCACTCCTCCCGGGCCTCTAGAGCTGCCCTCAGCTGTTGGTGGGCAGCAAGTATGAATGGGCCACTGCTGGGCTCCCAGGGGCCTTCCTCTGCCTGCAGTCCCTGATGAACATCAGCTGCCCAGGAGGTATAGTCCCGCACCTGATCCCAGAGACCAAGAGTGAGGAGAGGAAGGAACCAGGGAGCAGGCAAAACCGCAGCCACCTGCTCCGCAGAGGCAAGGCCATAGGGCATCACGGCCTGGTTTCTCTGTTTCCACCCACTCCACTTCTCCTGGGTCCATGAAACTCCCATGGAGGCCAGACCCTTACTGAGACTGCCTGCGTGGGGGTGCTCACTGCCCTCCTGGAGGCAGGCCTTTCTGTGTCTCTTTTCTGCCGTCTGTGAGGGGGAGGCAGCTGAACAAACAGCTGGCTGATGGGGAGAAAGAATTCCAACTCTTTGGGGCCACCTTCGCCTCTGTGGCCTTCCCTGTACCCAACACTGCTCACCAGCCTCCGAGCTGCCAACCTGACCCTACACCTGTCTCCTGTCCATGTGCAGATGAATACACGGTGTTAGGACTGGAGGGACCCGGCTCATGCACCAAGTATGTGACCATGTCTTGCAAACTTCAGATACTTGAGCAACAGGTGACAGCCTAGGGCCTGCTCAGACTGTGACAGAGTGGCCGATGAGGGTTTCTAAACTATAGTCTGCTCAGTGTTGCAGTTTGAGCTCATGTCTCATCAGGCCTTGGGAGATCCTGCACTCCACAGCGAGGCTCACATCCTGGTCTGATCCTTAAGGGTCTTAGGCTCACATCCACAGGTGGTGGGCTCCATGAGGGGAGCAATTCCATCTTCTTGAGCTTCCCTCCCCTCTGCACCCACAGCTCTCGCAGGGAGCTGAACACAGATGTTGAAGAGGCACTGGTCTGGTGGGTGTTGGATCATCTAGTCTCCACTTACGGAATTTCCTGTGCTGCTGTCACTTCTCAGCACTGCCTGGGCACCACATGGGAGCCTGTCACTTGAGCTAGTGCTGACTCAAACCTAAGGAGTCCAGCTACACCTGCTCTGCGCTATCTCCAAGCAGGCTGACTGACAGCTAGATGGGCTCATGTTCTGCCCCTCCTGTTCAATCTTGTTTTCCCTCTAGAATAGGGGGCTTGATAGAATAGACTTCAGTGCATGCACACACACATATGTGCACATGTGCACATGAGCATGCATGCACACATGCACACGCATGCTCTTCAAGGAGGAAGGTGCCCTCACCGCGGCACAGAAGCGAGCTATGAGGCACGCCTGCTCCAGCTGGGTTCTACGCCAGTTCATGCGCAGCTGCAGGGCCTCCAAGGCCTGTATCACAGCTTGCTGCCTCTGCCATACTGCATGGGCCAGAGACCCTGGATGTAGCTTCTGTACCCTGCCTCCAGCCTCTAGCAGTTCCTGCAGCTGGCATCAGGGAGGGGACAGGAAAAAAGGTGCTGTCCTTACAGAGGCTGAAGGGTCAACCACCAAAGATGTATGTATCCCTCACATGGGAGAGCAGGGCCTCCCTAGGCTATCCACTGCTGTGCCCAATAGGCCCACCAGCAGGCCAAGGGATAAGGGGAGCTCTAGGGGGCCAGGTGCCAGCCGAGGGCAGCTGCAAGGGCCTGGCTGGGAGGCAGTTAGCCCCGCACCTGGTGTTCAGTGCCCAGAAGTTCACACTCCAGTGCTTTGTGAGACCTCAGCTGGGCGTCTGCTGCATGCAGGTCCTGGGCCACGTCACTGGGGAGGCTTGAGGCTTTCTCCTGAGGGTAGGATCATGGGGATGAGGGACAGAAGACAGGGCACTGAGCCTGAGAAGGGCACACTTCTAGAAAGACCCCCTTCCTCACCCGGGCTCACACCTGGACAAGTGTGAGGGCCACCAGCAGGTCTCTATGAACTTTGAGGCTAGTCTCAGCATCTCGGAGCAGGTGGCCTCGGGCCTGGGTCAGTTCACACAACTCCAACCAGGCAGTCCTGCTCCCAGCATGAGAGAGCAGCAGGAAGGGCTCAGCCATGGCCAGCTTGGACCCTCCTCCCTTGCCAGACTTGGTCAGCCCTTGCACTGCTGCTCACCCTGCCTGAGACTCCTGAATGGTTCTTGGCCCCCTTGAGGCCTACTTGCCATGCCTGCAAACGTTCCTCTCTCTAGGTCCCTGGATGGACCTTTGCTGCCATAATGCTCAGACTTAACTGACCTCTGCTTTCTGATGCTCTTGCATCTTGTGGGACCTCAGTATGTTGATCAGATTACAAAGGCCGTCAGGGCAGACGCCACATCTCTCCATTCTTCATTGACTTAGAAAACTGGTTGAGGATCTGGACCAGAGTCTCCCTCAAGGGGATAGGCTGGGGTGATTACAGAAACACAGTGTGGAAGGGGTGGAGGAAAGGGGGATATGGTTGCTGAGGGAGTCTATGAGAAGGCCCCTCCGGGGCCCACACAGTGTCCCCCAGACTTGGCCTCTGGCACTCACTGCAGCTCCTGCTGCCTCTGGAGGGCCTCGGTGGCAGCACTCTGCCCACACTCCTGCAAGCTTTCTGCCAGCTGCTGGCAGCTGGCTACTCGCTGGCTGCCCGCCTCCACCTGGTGCTGAAAGTTTGCAAACTTGGTGCAGAGGTCCTGAGAAGAGAGGGGAGTGGGTGACATAGTGTGCCATCAATCAGACAGTGAACAGCCTGGGGAGCAAGGGACCTCAGGGACCCGTGGGATAAGGAGGGGCTGGATGACCACAGCCTGCCCTCTTTAACCTCGTGGCTCCATCCACCCCAGCAGGGCCAGTGGCCCTCCACCAGCGGCTGCTCAGTGTCCTCCCTGCTCCAGCCCCTCACCAGCACGTGCTCGTAGGCCTCTCCCAGGCACTCCACTCTGGTGGCTTCCCACTTCTGGCTTTCTAGCCAGCTCTGCAAGTCCTTAGCCTCCCTCATGAACTTGTGCAGCTGCAGTGTGCCCTCTAGCTTCCGGCCCCTGTGGTGACAGCACATGGTTCCCTAGAAGTTAGCTGCCACCCCTTGGGGAAAGGCCACTTGAAGGATGGGGTTATTCATGGTCTTTGACCAAGCATGTAGCCTGGGGCTCAGGGACAAGGAGATACAGGAAGACCAGAGGGAGCTACTGGGGAGGCTGTGGACATGGAGAAGAGGTGGATAGCTGGGGGCTGGGCCCTCCCTGAAGACTTGGAAAGGGAAAGAGATAAAGAAGTAAGCTATACCCAGTGAGGAACTCCCCCCCACACACACACACATACTGGCCTCAAACTCACAGCAATCCTACTTCAGCCTCCCACATGGTAGGATTATACACCCAGCCCTCATCCTTCTCTTGACAGAGCTGTACGAGCCTGGGGCCATGGGACAGGCATGATCAACTGTGGTAAAGCTTCCTGTATCCTGTGAGGGGAGGGTCATGATGCCCCTCACCTTGTGGCTGCCACCTGCTTCAGTGCCTGCAGCTGTCCCTGGAGCCTCTTCTGTACCACAGGGACGGCGTGGCCTGCGAGGGATTGGGCTCTCTGGTCCAGTGCCTCCATGGAGCTCCAGTAAAGTGCTAGTTCTTGCTCCAGCACCTGCCAGCATAGGAGGTCCTGCCAGGCTCAGAATAAGCGGCTTCTCCGTCTACTACCTACCTGCGCCCTTGTCTGTTCATCTACCTCTCAGCCATCTCTGCCCCTACCAATTCACTCATCAACTCATACCTGCTCATCTAACCTTCAACTCATCCTCACACCCAGCCTCCCCACTGTCACCCACCTACTCGGTACTGGTGGTGTACTTTGGTTCCATACAAGGAAGACATGCTTGTGCCCTCAGGGAGCCTGTTATTTAGCAGAGAAGGATGACTGCTGATAGTGGTGGCCAAGGAAGGGGGTGGGAGGGGCATTGCACTCAGCCCCAGCATCTGGTTAAGAACATTTGGTTAACTTGCAGGGTACCCTTCAAAGCCTGGGAGGAGGATGTGTGGAAGGCATGGGATGGCTGCAGCAGGTGACCCCAAGGGAGCAGAATGTACTTTGGAAGAGAGGAAGCAGAGGACAGAGACCCTCAAACTGGGGTGCAGTGAGATGTGGGATGCACCCTGGAAGGCTGTGACAAGCTCTCTCCTCTCCTTGGCCCACTGCCACCCACTGTGGGGGATGCTGGGACATCGCACCTGGTGCTTCCTAACGAGTCTGAAGGTGGCTGCCTCATCTCTGCCAAAGTCCTGACTGCTCACCAGCAGCAGCTTCCCTTCCACCCAGCCCTCCAGCTCTGACACGTGCAGAAAGTACTGCCAAGAATGAGGCCGATTCACCTTGGCCAACTCAGACAGAGCCCGCTCCCACCCTGCAAGGACATCTTGCTCACTGCAGCAGGCACAGAGGGCCTGGATCCATGTGGGGATGAGCCAGCTCCTGGCAAAGGGCTCTCACCACTGGGCTACTACCTCGCAGGGACCACCACCCTCCCTGCCCCTTCCCTCTCTGCAGCTTACCTGTTGGGAAGCAGCTGCCCACTGCAGGCTGTGGGTATGTGCCTCACATGCTTGCTCCAGCTCTGCCCAACAGCTCTCCAGCTTCCGGCACTGCTCCACAACGTGCTGTGCTTGGGGGTGCCCAGAGGCTGCTAGATTCTGGCCAGCACCCAGCACCTGCCGCACCTGCCCATGGTGTACTCGCACCTCCACCTGCAGCTCCTGCCACAGACAGGTGGGAGCTGCCTGGCATTTGCTTAACCACAGGCTTGAACTATAGCAAAAGCCACAAGCAAAGGTGGGAAGAGTTGAGCAGAGATTTGGAAATCAGCATCCTCAGGGAGAAGGGCTCAGAGGCCGAGTGATCTTGAGCAGTAGCAGAAGGCTTTGAAAGTGCAGGAATGGATGTCTGGGGCCCTGGGATGAAAGGAGAGCCACTACCTTGTGCTTATATTGAAGGCTTTGGGCACTGGCCCAGCACTGGGCACCAATGGTCGTGCTGGCACTGGGCATGTGCTCAGCCATCCAGGTGAGCTCCAAGCCACTCAGGTAGTTGAACTGGTACAGCTCAATCAAGGCCTGCAGCTGTAGGTGCCTAGTAGCCAGATGGCCCTGCAGAGACTTGAGCCTGATTGGAGGGAGAAGAGGGAATCAAGAGGGTAAGAACAGGTGAGAAAGTCCCTTTCATGGCTAGACCAGGGAATATGGGGACCTTTGCTTAAGGGAGACAGGTGGAGGTGCAGGGCCCCACCTGACCACCAGTAGGACACCCTGATTTCAGGCTGTTAGGATGACTGCCAGGATCTCTGGCCCTCCCATCCTAGAATGACCCTATCTATAAGGGAAGGCGATTCAGACAGCTCAGCTCCCATAGGTGCCACTCTGGGAGGGTGGCACAGTAGGGTGAAGATGGAGTGGAGAGGAGCAGGTGGACAGGGACTCAACCTCTGACAGCACTGCTGGGCCTCCTCCAGGACAGCCTGGGAAGTGACTGCATGCTGGGCCTGGGAGATGAGGGCAGTCACCTCTCTGGCCAGCACCTGGCTTCTGCCCTCTAGTTGGCAGTGCTGTTTCTGTAGCCTCAGGCTTGACTGCAAGTCCAACCCCACTTCTGTGGACTGCAGGGAATCCTCTAGCTGCTCCATCTTCTCCTTGGCATCCTGGGGTGGCCATAGGGGCTGCATTAGCAGTGTCCACCCTGGCCTTCTCCCCTCACGCTTCTTCCCTAGAGAATTAAGTGCTGGCCATATAGCAGGCGCCCAGGTTCTGGCCTACTGATGGGTAAAGCCATGCCCTACTTGCCGTCGGCCAGAGGCTGCCACAGGCTACAGGACTGATAGGGCCACCCCAGAGGCCGCAGGACATCCAGACTATTTCTTTTTGTCCTGGGGCTTGAATTTACAGCCTCTGCATTGAGCTGTCCAAAACTAGTTTATTTTTTTTTTTATTTTTAACTTCAAGACAGAGTGTTCTTAAGTTGCTAAATTGCCCAGGGTGGAACTGAATTTGCAGTTCTGCCTCAGCCTCCCACAGTGCTGGGATTACAATCCAGGCTCCTTCCTCCTTGCCCACCCCCGCCCTGCCCTAGGCCCCTTTTCAGTGAACCTGCAGCAGCGCCAGGAGCTGCTCTTGCTGGGCAGCCTGGTGAAGCTCAGTCCCACGCACTGCCACTTTGTGCATCAGCTCTTCCCACTTGAGACTCAAGCCCCGCAGGCTGGTTTGTATGTCCTCCTGGGCATGTGGTTGGCTGTACAGCAGTTCTCTCCCAGCCTGATGTGAAGACAAGGCCCAGGGCAATTGGTGAGCGGACTATGCGCCTGCTTAGGCAAGTGCAGGGGCCAGGTTCAATCCCCAGCACCACATGCTGTGCTCGCTCTGTCCCCAGTCCCATCCCCAGGTGCTCCTGGTTGAGGCAGACGCAGTGCAGAGCAGAGGGAGCAGGCATTAGGTGGAAGCAGCTGAGGGCCTTGCTCTGGGCAGAGGCAGGCCCTGGAGCTCGCTCTGGACAGTGGAGGGGGCAGGACTGACAGCAGCCTCTGTGCTGGCTTGGGTGCTAGGGCAAGGGGACCCCCAGCCAAATGAAGGAGGCGGCGGGGGTGTCTTGCTCCAGGGTGAGTCTTCCTTAGTGACTGTGCTCCATGTCACACACAGTGGGCTGTGTGTGTTGAGACTCAAGAGGGGCAGCTTTGTACCCCCTGCCTCACACCCCTACCTGCTGTAGGCCTTACACATGCCCGTGGGAGGCCAGCAGCTCCCTCTCAGCCACTTGGTGCCACCGGAGTTTCCGCAGGCCGTCACCAGGTGCCTGGGAGGGCTCACCTGCCACCGCTGCCCACTTCTGTTCCATCCACAGCATGAACTCTGCCACATCTTGTTTCCGCTCCTGCCCAAGAGCCGGGAGAGAGTGGGTCTCCTAGCCCAGGGACAAGAGCTGGCACTGAACCTATCTCTAGGTAGAGGGGTTTCAGGGACCCAGTGGGGGAAAGGCAGGACCTAGCACGAAGTCTGAGGTGCAAGGAAGATGCAGCCTGGTGTTACTGACTTCCAAATGGGGACAGGAGAGAAGGACTCTGTGGCCAGAGAGAATGAACAGGTCAGGTCTGTACTCCTTCTCCAAATTGGCAGAAGGTCTGGGAGGGCGATGGACTGGACTGACCCAGCCTGGTGCTGCCCTGGGCTGGACATATATTAAGCCCCAGGCAGCCTCTGAGTTCCCCAGCAGGCCACAGCTCATGTTCCTCAGCTAGAAACACACAAGATACCTGCCTCCAGGAGGTGCTGTAGGTGACTTCCAGGACGTGTGGCGAAGTGCAAAAGGTGGGCTGTCAGGCACCACTCTGGGAGGCCCCTCCCCAACGAAAGCCCCTCACCTGGAGCTGGAGAGAAGCCTGCAGCTGCTGCCGCCTCTGCTCACTCCTCTCCAGGATCCTGGTCCACTGCACCTGGATGCTCTGCAGCTGCGTTCTGACCCTGGCAGGCACGGGCTGGAAGAGCTTATCTCTGCCCCGAGGCCCGCCCACCTCTGCTCCCACTACTCCCCCAGCCTAGGATAGCAGTCACAGCTGGCAGGGAAGCAAGGGCCACAGCCTAGACTCACCTATGTACAGCGGGGTGGTGGCTCTGGACCAGCTTCTCACCACGAGCTTGCAGAGCCTTTGCACGAAGGCTTAGGGTGCTCAGGAGCCATTCAAAACTCCGGTGCTGCTGCAGTAGGCTCTGGGCCTCCCTAACATCCTCCTGTGGTGCAGAGACCTGAAGTTATGCCTTGGAGAGTCAGGTCCTGCCCAGCCAGTCACCCCAGTTTCACATTGCTGGTACCGTACCCCCAAAATGTCCAGGCATAGCACAGCCTCATAGTCAGCACAGGCAGCAATGAAGCCATTCACTTCTTGGCCAAACCTATGCAGCTGCAGCCCCTCATGCAGCCACTGTTGTCTCCGTTCCCACTCAGCTTTCAGCTCCCAGTTGCACTGGCCCAGGAGCTTCAGAGCACCGGCGACCTCGACCTCTCGGGAGTGAGTCGAATCTGAGGCTGCCAGGGCCTGACCCTGAGCCGCCAGCTGCAGCAGCCTGCCCAGGACAACGAGCAGAGAGGGTCGCACTCTACCTGGCGTCTCTCCCAGCTTCCTCCTCCCCTCTTTGTCTGTCTCTCATGGTGGAACTCAGATGTGAAGGTGGTTAGCAGGAAAGCCTGCAGTTGGTTACCTGGTTGGTTCCTGTGGCCCCTGGGAATGAGCGAGTGAATGTGACAGGCACAGTGCTCGGGACCCAGTAGCCGAGGCTGTGCCACACCCTCACTCCCACTTGCCAGCTATCAATGAGGACCACCAGTGGCTGATATCCAGGCAGCCAGACCTGCTGGGGCAGCACAACACTACAGACTCAGATCACTCACACCACACGCACGCCTGCCCACAGGCCCACGGCCAGACCACAAGGAACCTTGAATAGGCAGGAAAAATACCCCTCAGCTTCATTCAGCCCACACAGCTTGAGGACAAGCAACACTGCAGTGGGAAATAGAAAAGGCCTCTGCTTCCTCTGCACTGCTGTCGCCCCAAAGCAGACAGTAGGGTGCAGGGAGAGATGCCATATGGTGGCCCTAGCTGCTGGCTGGGGGTCACATCATCCTTTCAGGCAGAGGCTTGAGTCTCATGGGACAGTTCTGAGCCATTTGACTCCAGGGAGCCATGGGGTTTGTGTCATCCAGAATGTCTGCGACACTACACTGGATAGAACTACCTAGTAGATGCTGTCTCCTGGGGCCTTCCTTGAAACGTGCAGGCTGTCCAGTCTAGGCGTTAGTCCCTCCTGCCTCAGGAGCCGTGCTGGACACCCACCTGGGTCACTCCTCTGGTGGCCGCACTTCCTGCCCCCCCTTTCCGGGCCCCCCCTTTCCGGGCTCTGCCTGCCCTCACATCCTGACCTCTCCTGCTGAGGGCGGGTCTCCTCCTGCATCTCCCCACACTCCTTCAGCAGCCTCTGGGCTGAGGCCGCATCTGCCAGCCCCTCCTTGCTGTGCAGCTGAGCCAGGATGCTCTCTGCCCGCTGCAGGAAGCCCCACCAGGCCTGAGCCTCAGCCTGGCCCCAGGCTCACTGGGCTCCTTGGTCCTGTGCCTGCTTCAGCAGCCCCTGCAGCACAGCCACTTGTTCCTGCAGGAGCTGGCCATCTGCAGGGCTTGACTCTGCCACCCTGTGAGATAGGACCACTGCGTGGTCAGGCCTGCCCTAGGCCTGGTGCCTGAGGTACGGGTCCTGTGCCCAGGTGTCTGTCCTCCAGGCAAGCGGTGATGGCTGTGAGCACTAACCCCCATGACCTAGGGGCAGCATGAGTGTGTGGCCCTTCCTTTCCACCAGGGAACTCTCTCACGCTGACTGTCCCCACCTCCACCTGAGCCCTCTGACAGGCACATCCTAGACACTTTCTCCCCATTCCAATTTTTTTTTTTTTTTTACCCTATCCCAATTTCTGTCCCCTTCCTCACTGCACCACCCTCAGTGCTCAGGCCTTCCCTCAGACTCCACCACCTCCCAGGGGACTGTCATCATGCTGAACCTGGCCTTACCTTGTGGCTGCCCTTCGGAGGTGGCAGATCCTGCTCTCTAGCACCCGGACCTTCCACAGTGTCAACTGCAGGGCACGGCAGCCATCCTTGGAGCTCCCTGGCTGTGGGGTCTCCAGCTGAAGTAGCACATCTTGTAGCTGGGTCTGTGTGGAGCCACACTCCTGCAGAAAACTGGATACTTCCATGCTGTGGGCCAGCTGCCGGCCCTTCTCCTTCTTCATGGGCTCTAGCTGCTCCCACCTAGACAGAGGGGACAGGTATGTCTCTATCAGTGCAGCCTTCCTGCCTATCTTGGGGCCATGGCCACAGCCTTGCCTGCCAGAAGCTGCCAAACTGGCTATCCTTCTCCCGTGGCTCACACGATGCAGCCTCTCGACCTGGCATCAAGGGATGCCCAGGCCTGGGCTCTGCCCCTTCCCGTGCTCCCCTGATTCTCACCTCTGGCTCAGGTCTGTCTGTTGTTGTTGGATTTTGGTGGAGTTCCCAGGATACCTCTGCTTTAGGTGCTCAGCAGAGCAGCTGACCTCAGCCCAGTAGTCCTTCCTCATGGCCAGTGCAGTGAGGAAGCTCTGAGGAAAAGGAGGACCCAGGCCTCTGAGTGGTATTTTGTCTGTACTCTCAGAATCAAGACAGATTTGACCACCTCCTCAGGACCATAGTTAACACTGGCTCTGCGGCCCAGCAGTGAATGACAGAATGGCTGCAATACTGGGGGAGACAAGTACAGTCCAAGACCTCCTGTGCTCCCAGGGGCTGTACCTCATATCTGATCTGCGTGGCCTCCAAGTTGTCAGCTTGGGGCTGCACCGACTGGAACAGGGCTGCCTGCTCCTCCAGCCAGGACTGGAGCTCCCTACAGGAACTGAAGAAGTCAAACAGAGCCACTGCCTCTTCCAACTCAGCCTTGCGGCACTGTGGAGAAGCAGGCCCAGAGCTAGGGTGAGGGTTGGTGTTCCCTGCAGGGTGCACAGAGCAGGTCCAGGGTGCTCTTCCCCACCCAAGCCCACTAGCATTTGCTAGTGGTACGAGGGTCAGAGGGTTAGGGGCTGGGGAGATAGCTCCATGGCACAAGTGCAAGGTCATGAGTTCGAACCCTGGTCCCCGGGGAGAGGGGCAGGGGGGAGGTCAAAGGGTGTCCCTGTCCTGCTGCCAGGCCCCATGTCTTGCTAGAGAGGCCTCTTGATACCAAGCAGAGGGAACTAGTGGGAACTTAGGGTAAGGGCTTTGCTCTTAGGTGAAACATGTTTTCCATGGGCCTTGGCTCTCCCCTGGGTGGCCCCACAGGCGGCTCAGCTCTCTCTAACAACTGCCTCCCTGGCCTCTCCCTGGCCTCTGTGCTCTGGGCACTCTGGCTTAGCCTGTTTCATCAGGGCTCCTCCTAGCCTTTGCTCAGGTCCTGGTGAGCTTTCCCAAGGTTTCCTGCTTTCTGCTTCAAGTCTTGGTTTGAAATTCCCTTCCTCACAGTGCCTCCCCTGACCCCCACGTGGACCTGGGCTCCCTTTCTCCTCTACACACCTCACACTGCATCTATCTGAGGACTTGACATCTACTCAGCCATGAATGGGCTCCTTGAGGGCAAAGGCTTTGCCTCTGGGATGGAGGAACAAGGTCCCACCCAGCGTAAGGGCCTGATGAACATTTCTTAGACAAGGTACAGTACCTCTGCCAGGGCTCGCAGGCTCTCATAGTCCTGGCTCAAGAGATCCTGTGTCCGGAGTATGGTGGTGGGGTCAAAGTTGAGGTTAGGCTCAGCAGGGAGAGCAACCCTTAGGCCTCCTTCCAGAGGGCTGAGGGCAGATGCCACCTGTTCAGGGAGGTTACAGTGTCCACACTGGATGGGCTCCCATCCAGCAGGAGAAGTCCTGGCAGGGCAGGGCTGGTGAGTGTACCTGGAACTCCTGTTCCATGCCATGGCAGATAGGTACCTTGGCCTGGCAGACTCCTGAATCCTTCAGCTCCCAGGTGTCCAGAGCCTCTCCCCAGAACCAGGGCACGCTTGTGGCTGTGGGAGCACCGGTTGAGGGCTGCTCAGCACCCGTTCCTCTTCCCCACCCAGGAGCTCGTCTCTGTACACCCTAGCACTATCTCTTTTCCTCTATCTACTGAACTCTGGTTTGCTTTCCCTTAATTTTTTTTCTTCAGCTCTTAATGCTCCAGAGAGAGAGCCACATGGTGACAGCCTGTTAGGGTTGCCACACAGTATCTTGATTTTTTTTTTTTTTTTTTTTTTTTGAGACAGGGTCTCGCTATGCAGTTCAGACTGGCCTTGAGTTCACTTTTGTAGCCTAGGCTGGTCTCAAACTCATACCGATCCTCCTGCCTCAGCCTCCCAAGTGCTGGGATTACAGGCTTTAGCTCAGTATCTTGATTTTGTACCTGTAGAGGCCAAGGGGATCTGGACCTGGGAGCATGAATGCAGGCTGTCCAGTGCGGCTAAGATCTGGGTTCCATCCTGGGGCCTCTCAGTTGTACCTCCATCAGTCCTGCTCCAGCCTTCTGGGGTATCCTCCTGTGTATGGAGGGAGGAGAGCTCCACTTAGGTAACTAAGAGGCTGCTCCTCTCAGCAGGGAGACAACGATGCAACCCCCACCCAGGACAGAAGTCTGAAAATGTAAAGCGCTAGGCCTGACCTTTCTGTCATTGCCAGCATCTATTGGGCAGTAGAGGATATTAGAAAAGGACAAGGTAGCTCCTATTCATTCATTTAAATAATTAACAAACTGGAAAGGCAGGGCATGGAGAACAGGAAGAACCAAAGTTATCTTGCTATATCAAAGGCAGTGTTATTACTATATAATGTAAGTGCTAGAGCAAGACATGATGATGCAGTGTGGGGCAAAATCAGAGTCCTGGGTGGAGGTTGGGAGGCCTCTCTGGTGGGGTTAACTTTGAGTTCCTATATGTGGCCATCTGGGCCTTGGTTACCTCTCCTATAAAGTTAGGGGTTTAGACCAGACAATTGTTAGCATAGATTTTCTTTCTTTTCTTTTCTTTTTTTTTTTTGTCTTTTTGTCTTTCTGAGACAGAGTCTCTGTGCAGTTCAGCCTGGCCTTGAGCTTACTTTTGTAGCCCAGGCTGGTCTCAGATCCACACTGATCCTCCTGCCTCAGCCTCCCAAGTGCTGGGATTACAGGCATGTGCCACCATGGCCGGCATCAGAAATCTATTTTTAAAATCATTAACTATGTGGTCCTAAGAATAAGCACATAGGAACAGGGGGAGGTTCAGACCTGGGAGTGTGAACTGTCACAAAGCTAGTCAGTGCAGGGTAGAAACAGATCTTATGGTCTTGTCCCCATTCAGCTGTTGAATACATGGTCCAGCTACCTGAATAGCTCTAGAGGATAAGAGCTGAAGCTCAAAAGTACATGGGCAGGCTGGTGAGATCGCTCAGCAGACTAAGTGACTGTCTAGGTAAGCCCAGGGACTGCAGCACCACATGCAGCTCCAACCTCCCCCGCAGGCATGTTGAGCCAGTCATCAAGACCAGGAGTGGTGGCATATGCCTGTAATCCCAGTGCTGAGGAGGCTGAAAACAGGAGGATTACTATGAGTTTGAACTGTGTAGTGAGACCCTGTACCAAATACATTAAAAAAAAAAAAAAAAAAAGTACATAGGCAAAGAGCTTAGGCAGAGGGCTCCTAGGAGGTGGAGCTCTCTTAGGATGAGGGTAGGACCCAGGTTCAGGCACAGATTTGGTCTTCTAGGTGGCTACACCCTGAGCTACACTTCCAGCTTCTTGAAAGGTGGCAGCCTCCAAAGGCCCAGAACAGTCCTTTCGGAAATCAAGGGCTTATGAATCGGGGGAAGAGTTTCAGAAAAGTCTGATTATGACCCCAAACCCACAAGGCTGTCAGGAGAGCCAAAAAAGGCTTAGGGGTGAAGGGCCAGTCTATGACTGAAAATAAAGGTGCATTCGTAGAGGAGCCTGTTTAATGCTCAGGACTGCGCTGGGCAAATTGAGTCATGCCCAGTTGTCCTTGATGATCTGTCATATAGGACAGACAGGGTTTTAGTGCTTCAGGGCTTCACCAGTTGGGAGATGCCGCTGAGGATGACTCTGTGTGTGTGTGTGTGTGTGTGTGTGTGTGTGTGTGTGTTGCACTTTGGGTCCCTTTTTAGTGCTCCACGCACCGTGAGCGATGTTCGTGCAGCAGCCGCGCGTGCCTGCTCGTCCAGCTGCCGCAATTGGACAGCGAAAGCGCGTACAGAGCGCTCCAGCCGCAGGTGGCGCAGCAGCAGAGCCTGGGCAGACGCCTGGTCCTGCCCACGGCAAGTGCTCCCCAGCTCCTGCCGCTGCTCCCGCAGCCATGAGGCTGCCTCTGCTGCATCTTCAAAGTACTGGGAGGAGGGGTACAGCTTAGCGCCAGCCGGGGCCCACCCCCCGCCCACCAATGACAGCCCTCAGAGTACCACCCGTAGCTCCCCGCCCACCCGAGGACCCGCCCCGGAAGGTCCACCTCACACTTGTTTGAAACCACGCCCCACAGTCCCCATCCACATACGCTACAATACTCGCCCCCGGGGCCACGCCCACCCAAGTCACGCCCACGGTCACACCCCAGACGGGCCGTGCGGCTCGGCTAAGTACGCAGCCGCTGTCCGCGCTGTGCAGCCAGGTTGTAGAGCTGCTGCCACGCTCCCTGGACAGTCTCCGCGCGCTCGCGGGGATCTGGCTGCGTCAGAGGCCCCTGGGCGCTGAGGTTACGCCCTCTCTGCACGAGATCTGTGCACACAGCCTGGCGGCGATGGAGCTCTGATTCTAGGTTCTAGCAGAGGGGTGGGACTCGATGACAAGGAGCAAAGAGAAGGTCAGAAGGGTGGGGGTATGGACGGGAGCGGGCACCTCGTGTTTCTGCAACGCGCCTGCGATCTGGCTGCAGTCCTGGCCCAGTGTCCTCTGCTCCAGCAGCTGTGCGCGCCCCACCAGCCAGGCCAACTCCTCCGCACAGCTGTGCAGCAGCTCCACCCGCTGTACTGTCTGCTCCAGCAGGGCCCGCATGGAGACAGCAAGGCCACAGAGGGCTTGGGGAGTGGGCTAGGGAGGGTGTGCCCCACTGGGGTCACACCCTGATCTTAGATCTGGATTTTTTTTTTTTCTTCTAGGTGACTTGACAGGTGAGATAGAGGGCCTTACTTGCTGAGGGTCATCTGCCATCTGGTTCTTGAGGTGGTTCAAGTGGGCCCCATGTGTGGAGATCTGGGCCTCCAACAGGTCGTGCCGCTGCAGTAGCTCCACTATTTCTGCCAGCTGCTGCCCACAGGTGGTGGTGCTTGCTGGCACCTGACCAGACATGAGTAGTCACTGCAGTCCCAAGGTGCTGGCTCCCTACACCCTGCTATGTTTCCCACAAGCTGGCTGGTTTGTGCCCACCTGCAGCTCCCGGAGCTGTTCGGAGGCAGCCTCCACCTGCTGCAGCAGATTCAGCACAGCCTGCACACCGGCTATGTGCTTCCTCTGCTTTTGCAGATGCTGAAGGAGCCTCTGCCAGCGCCCGGTGATCTCCTGCTGCCTGGAGGACAAGAATAAGTGTAGTCTCCAGCATGCAGGAGCAGTGAAGTGACCTCTGGGCTCCTGGCTAGTGGTGGGCTTGGGTGCACTGGTGGACTCCAACTTCTGGGCTGAAGATACAATCTGGACTTGAATATCTTTAGTTTATGGAAATCAGGGCAGTGTGTGCTGCCCTGATCACAGGCAGAGAAACCAGAAAAGGGCTTGGAATGTTCAGGCTCTCAGCACCAATCCCCCTGTCCAGATGCCCAGGTTAATATGTGTGTGTATGTGGTAATGGGAATTGAACCCAGGGCCTTCATACAGGGCTATGTCTCCAGCCTTTAATTTTTTTGTGGGGGCAGGGTGGCAGGATAAGCTCTCACTAAGTTGCCTGGGTTGGGCTTGAATTTGCCATCCAGATTTTTCTTATTTGTCTGCTTTCTTAATACTGTGTATGCTTTGTGTGGGGAGAGATTTTTCTTGTCCTCTTCACTGCTAAACTTCTGGCACCTAAAATGGTGTCTGGGACAGGGTAGACAAATGCCCATTTTGTGTATGAGCTAATCAAAGGCTACCTAGAAAGGACAATGTTTTACCAAAGGGATGAACTACTGATGATGGGATTTCAAACACAGAAGACCTGAATCCATAGTCACCCTCCCTTTTATGGCTGGGAAGGGGCACATGCAAAGGTGGGAATGTGATAGGAAGGCCTCACTCTGCTATGAGGATGGCTCACCTGTGGGCCACATCTGCCCAGCTGTGGTACTGCTCCTGCTGGAGGATGTCTGCGATCTCAACCAGGGACTGGAAGCGCCCCTCCTGGGGCAGGATGCTGGCCTCCAGCATGTCCAGCCTTTGACTGGCTGCCTCTGCTGTGGTTGGGCTGGCTGGTGGGGCTCTGGCCTGGTGCAGCTCTATCTCTGCATCCTTTAGAAAGCTTTCCCGGAGGGCAGCCTTACGTTGGAAGTGCCGGGCTAGGGTTTCCAGTCGCTCCAGTTGCAGTAACCTCTGCTGCAGGGCCTGGCTCCGGGTGGCCTCTGCCTGCTCCAGCTCTGCCCAGCACCGAGACAACTCTACAGAGCCCAGGCCCTCACCAGGCAGGTAGGGCTTGCGGTTCTGGGCTCGGAGCTCCATCTTCAGCCTGAAGAGCAGAGCCTCTGTGGCACCTTGCTGCTTCAGCCGAGGTGGCTTCTCCTGAGCACCAAAGGAAGCAAAGGCTGCCAACAGCTGACGCATGGCAGGCAGGGAGTCTGGGAAATCCCGCTCCTCTAGCTGCAGCTGCTTCTCTGCAATCCAGTGGAGCAGGTCAGTCACCATCTGCTCATATTTGGTCCTCAGTGCCTCAGTCTCCTGGAGCTGGAACAGGATCTGGTGAAGACAGGAGGAGGGGTCAGGGTGCCCTGGGGCTAGAGGCTGTTCTCTGTTTGGTGCTGGGTGCAACTAGCCTTGTCCAGGTGGGCTGCAGTTCCTTCCTTGGCAGAGTGAGGATTGCCCAGACAAGTGGGGCACTGCGCACCCAGACCCAGGAGTGACTGGGGTGAGGTGTGTCGTGCCTTCCTCCATCTCATTTTGCCTCCTTTGGTCCCACCTTTGGATCCTCCAGCCTCTTCTTCCTGGGCCTTCTTGCCCTTTTCTGTGGCCACTTACCCCTAAGGCATCTCAGAACCTTCTGCCTGTGTCACTCCAAGACACCCACCCTGAGGACAGTCCCCCCAAGACCTCAGCCTCTGCCATTGTGTCCAGACAGTGAGGGAGCCTGGACTTGGTGTAGCCCCTGCTCAGCAGAGCCCATTCTGCTCTTGTTCTTGAAGATTCCTGCTCTAAGCCTTTTAATCCATCAGGAGCTTAGTCTGCAAGTGAGTGAGTGGAAAGGACAGGAGGGCCACTTCTCTCCTGGTTTCCCAGGTATGCCAGGTGCCAGGCTGAGTACTTTACTTCTGTTCCCTGAGTGATCATGACAGCCTTGTTATCCAGGCATCATCTCCATGTTATACATGGAGCACAGAGGAGTTAGGCAAGTTGGCCAAGGCCACACAGCAAGTTAGGAAGGGGGAGGCTTCAAACCTGGGTCTTCTTCTGGGGCCCATGCCCATATAGCCTGCCCTCAGTGACACAGCTCTGCCCTGTCTTTCTTTATCACCAACCTTAGCGAGTCTCCTCTTGGCTGTTTGTCCCTGATGGAGGCGGGAGAAGTAGTGGTAGTAGAGGGAGATGTAGGTCATGATGGAGCGCTCGTCTGGTTGTAGGGCTGCCACATCCTCGGGGTCCAGCAACTGGGCAATGCCCAGCTCCTGCTCAGCCACGTGGAAGGCGCAGGTGAGATTGTACAGTGGGCGGCTACGGTGCAGGGAGCTGTAGTCCAGCAGGTCTGGCCTGGCAGAGAGTAGGCTTTTGTCCTGCCTTAGTTTAATAGACTGTCAGATGCACATGTTCCCTCTGGCTGTTCCCAGCCTCTGTAACTTCCTTTTCCTCTGACCCTGAGACCTGAGTCCCTGGCTGAAATACAGGTAGGACTCTGATGGGAGTGGGAGTAAGCCAGGGGCTGTCAGTTTGGGAAATTTGGTGACTTAGAAAGAGCCTGTCTCAAGATATAAAATAAACAAGGGACCAGGGGAATAGCTCAGAGGAAAGGCTCTGGATTCAGGGTGGGGAAAGGCTCTGCCCAGCAGAGGGTGGTGAAGAGAGCTAGGGACACAGAAAGAAGTAGAGGAGGCTGGGCTCAGAGCAAACCAGGCCGATTCTATGGCTTGGTCCAAGGAGTAAGAGGGCCTCACCTAGGCC
Source organism: Myocastor coypus (assembly GCA_004027025.1). Classification (NCBI taxonomy): domain Eukaryota; kingdom Metazoa; phylum Chordata; class Mammalia; order Rodentia; family Myocastoridae; genus Myocastor; species Myocastor coypus. Next base: position 18,215 of record PVJA010012069.1, read on the forward strand.
AACACCCTTCTACTCCTCCTTCAGGGGCCAGGGGCTCAGGAGATCTTGGGCATGGGTAGGTGAAGTCCCAGAGCTGGGGCAGTGGGCTTAGAGGGTGGAGGCTTCAGGCTGGGCCATACCTGTGGGCATGGATGAGCACACTAAAGCCCAGCCCGTCACTCCAGCTGCGGGAGAAGTCAGTGATGGCCACATTGATGTAGCTGGCTGTCTTCCGCTGGCACCAGGCCAGCAGAGCTTCCTTGGCAGACAGCTGGGCTGCACTGGCCCCAAATTCCTCCTGGTTAGACAGGGAGACGTGCTCACCATGTGGGGCCCAGTGGGAGGAGGCAGCAAAGCCTGTGGGGAGACAGGCTGGGCCAGGGCTAGGATCCTTCTTCGTGTGGAGCACGGCGGGCCTGGGTTCAGTCCCCTCTCCTGTTCTGAGGAGATGGAGATGATCCTCATGTCCTCCACAGTTCCTCCTTTCATCTCCTCACTCAGAGCTCCCTTCCCTCCTCCCTCCCTCCCTTCTTTGACTCCTGTCCCTGCCCCTGTCTCTGCTCAGTGCAGTCTGCTTCCCTCTACTCCCTTCCTCAGTTCCCATCCCCAAACCCCAATTCACCCAATTTCCGGTCCTTCCAGTGCTCTCCTGCACACTCCCCTCACTGCAATTCTCTATATATTCAGAAGTGAGGCTGAGCAGGTCTTGGAGTTTGGGCAAGAAGAACACAGCACCAGTATGGGCAGGACAGAGTGTCAAGGCCCTGGAGTGGCCAGGAAGCCTCTGAGGGCTGGGCTGTGCCAAAGGGGAGCTCAGGGTAATGCTGGGATGGGCACCGGAGGGGGCAGGGCAGTGTAAGCCCACCCATATCTTAAGTTGCCAGGCCCTGTGGACCTAGGGAGGCCAGTGCTGCTTCCTGAAAGGGCTGAGGTCAGCTAGGCCTGTCTACCTGTCTGTGCATTTCCGCAAAATGGGGCTCAGCTCTGAGGATGCAGACAAATGAGGCCCTGCTCCTTTGTAGCTCATGGTCACATGTGAGTTTTGAGGGCCTCCTAATCTGCCAACTCTGTGGCTTGGGGAGGGGTGTGCACGTTCTTGTTATGTAGTCCAGGCTGGCCTTGAACTCATGGTGATCTTCATGCCTAAGCCTCCCCAGTACTGGGATTATGGGCATGTGGCATCACACCTGGCTCCATGGGTTCTTTTCATTGTCCTGGTGTTTCTAATCTACTGGAGTTCAGCTATTGGTTCACCCTGTCTCCTCACTCATGAGTGACATTTCCCAAGCTGGATGAGAGGCCTCAACTCTAGTTCAGGCCAGCTAATAGCATTATCTCTGACATTCTGAATTTGAAACCCTGGGATGAAGAGTAAACACTGCTTTTGTGGGTGCTGTGTGGGAAACAAAAAGGCTAGGTGGGACTGTGTGGCCCCCAAAGTGGGGGCCACAGTCGGGCTAGGACATAGGGCCTGGGGGCTGAGACATACCCTATCCAAGGAGATGTGGGAAATCTGGAAATGCAGAATGATGACCCAGAGGAGTCCCAGGATGAGTGTCTGGTCTCCATCCACGATGTTCTCTGGCCCAATGAGGGGTATTGGCACCTGTGGGCATAGGCACCTGGGCTAAACCATAAAGTCTATGTTCCCAAGAGGACTCAGAGGAACAAAAATTAGAAGAGGCCCGCTATAAGGATGAGGATCCTGGAATCCAGCCTGTGCCAGCTGAGAGGCTCCCAGGGAGAAGCAGGCAGGCATCACACCTGGAGTGGCCTAGCCTTGTGGGGTACTATGCCTGGGCATTGTCTCCCTTGGGTGCACTGTAGGTCTAGCTGGGCTCTGCAGGAGCCCCTTCCTTGCACTTTCCTCTTCTCCCTGGCCTCTTCCAGATTCACCTGCACTTGGCTGGAGCACCTTGCGGGGGGGTGGTGTGTGTGTGTGTGTGCTTACATCTGCTCCTACTTGCTGATCCTCCCAACTTCTTGTTCAGCAGTGTCAGCTGGTAGTTTGAATTTGATTACGATGGGAGGATGAATGCCATGAAATCAGCAAATATGTAAACCAGAGCTTTGGTCTTCCTCAGAGAATTGGCTTTGAAGTATTCACCAGCATGTAGCTGGTCTGGTTCCTACAGGCTCCCCCAAGTCAGGGGCAGATTTGCTTATGGTGCCCCAACTGCTGGCACAAAGCACTCAGCGCATGGTGAAGTCCCCCTCAGTGCACACTGGTAACTGGTAACTGTGAGTTGGAGCCGCTCACTGTCCTGTCTCAGCCATAGTGACCCCTGTCCCCAGAAAGGATCAAGGACATCTCTTTCGCAGGTGTCAGTGGTATGCAAGAGGAAAAGCTCAGGAGGCTGCAGAGCCTCTCCCAGGGGCCACGGGGCTCACATGCTTCCCAGGGTTCCAGAGGGAAGATGCCTGGCTCACAGGGCCACTGCCTAGGGCCAGATAGGGCCTGTGTTGACCCTGGTGCTGGGGGCTGCAGCTGCTCCCCGTCCTTTGATTTTGATTCCTTCCCTTCCCTTCCCAGTTTTCTCCAGCAACCAGGTCCAGGGGCTGTGGCACCATCACAAGGATCTGAGCAATGAGCCACCCCTGCTCAGGCTCCTTTTACCCAGCTCTGTGACTCCACAGCTGCCTTGAATCTTGGTGCCCAAGGACAGGAGATCTCAGCCTTCCCAGCTCCTGATTCTCAATATAAATGACCCCTTCCTAGGCCCCTAGCACTAGGCATGAGGGTCCCTTTTGCTCCTTTTCGGCCTATGCCTGTCTTGGTTGCTTGCTGAAACCCTTATCTCTCCTGCACCCCTTCCTCCTGCTTGCCTCATTGGCCTAGCCCTTCCTCTGTTTCCCACTCCCCGCCAACCTCCCACACCTCCACATCTAGTGTGGATCTTGTCTAGTAAATAATTTTGGCCCTCTGTCTCCACATTTATGGAAGGAGGAGGTTAGAACACCAAGGGTCATTCAGCACTGAATCTTGCAGCTCTCCCCGATTACAGGAGTGACATTTTCAGGTCGAGTAAGGACATGGTAAGTTTCTGCTGTGGCCAGCTGGCTGCTGGCGAAGGCAAGAGTTCCTGTCTTCTGCTGCTCTACCGTGTGGCCCAGCCTGGGAAGGATGCCATGCTGGTTTCACCTGCCCTGGCTGCCCACCCGGCACCAGCACAGCATCTGCCCCAGGAGCGCACTAGTGCCCGGGTGTTGTTTTCTAAGAAGTGCACACGCAGTTGGCCCTGGCTGGGTGCTGGGAGCACCTCCCCTGAGATCAGCTCCAGCAGCCGCAGCAGGTGGGTGCCATCAGCCAGCTCTGTGTACAGGTTCTGGATCTTGATGCCCACCTGGGGAGGGGATAGGGCAGGTACAGGGTCAGCCTGGGGCCTGGCAGGTGTAGGCAGAGCAGTTGCCCCAGGGTGGGAGTGGGAGGGCCCGTGTCTGGCTCTGCCAAAAGCTCCAGGACACTCTCAGGCAAATGTCCCCACAGGCTGTCCCCAGATCCACCCTAGCCACTCACCTGGCTGAGCCGGAAGATGTTATTGACCCATTTGGTGAAAGTCTTCTCCTGCATGTGAGTGTGCTGAGCCTGCAGCCTGCGGACATGGCCCAGCTCATACTCAGAAGCCATGGTGGGATCTTCCCTGGGTGGGAACAGGCTGGCCTCCTGGTTCAGATGTCCTGTAGCTGGGAGATACTGGGGATTATGGGATGAAGCAGCCATCAGGTCTGAGGCCCTTTGGGGATGAGAAGCCATTGGACATTCCGAATCTGGAAGTGTCACGAAGGTGGGGCCTGAGGCTCTACTCTGGCACACTTTCCCTGGTTGGTGGGGGCTATGGCTTAGATCTTAGCCAGGAAGATCTGGTGCTCCTGGCTGGTATCCTACACTTGAAGGGCCCAGGGTCCACCCTACCTTCTAGGTCTCTCTCTCAGGTCCCTGTGGTCAGACCTTGCCCACAGTGGGTGGCTCTGCTCCCTGAGTTGCTGAAGGCAGGAGAAAGGAAAGCAGCATGCTCACCTTGGCAATGGCTGGGCCCAGGGGAGGAGGCCCTGGCGACTGTGGAGACGGCAGGCAGAAGGCTGTGCTGCGAGAGACAGAGGCACTGGGAGAGGCCCAAGGCGGGAGCTGGGGCCATGCCACAGCCCTCCCCTGGAGCCTGCATGGTGGGGGTAACCGCACACAGGCAGCATTGTCCTCCCACCTGACAGAGGGCGTGGCCAGACTGAGGGGGAGGCTCAAGAATGCTCCAGGCCATAGCTAGAGGGTCTCCTCTCCATCCCACCCCACTATCCCCTGATAACTTCCTGTCATTAGGTGTGCTGGGGGGCTGCCTCTTAGGACCTAGAAGCCTCTGAGATGGCCTTGGTGGGTCTGGTGGGAACATCCAGGGCTGGGGTAGTCTGGGTGGGAGGTACTGAGGGGAAGAGAATACCCACTTCCCAACCTGGATTGCCCTTCTGTACCCCTATAGTCCCCTTGTGAGCACCCCCACCCGGTGCTGGCTAGCAGCCTCCCCTGACCACAGGAGCTGCCATAGACACAATCTCATCAAACCCCACACCAAGGAGCTTCCCCTAGAGGACACCCAGAAACTGCAAAAGTTGTGAAAATGGCAGAGCTGCCTTCGAAAACAGACTCAACAGTGACTGTTTGGGGCTCTGTGGAGCTGGCTATGGCCTGGGGCATGGTTTCACACTGGTCTGGCTAAGGTTAGGGTCACAGTCACCCTTGTGTCCTGTGCATCCACACAGCAGCCCCAAGGCTCTGAGAGGGAGTGCATTGCTCCAGGTGAGGGGTCCCTGTAGCCGAGGGTCCTGGCCCCAGAGGAAAGAGTGTATGGGTTGCATCACACTGAGAAACTCCCTCCCCTTGACTTCTGGCCTCGCAGTCCCTTATGCCTGTCTGGCTTTCAAATGCTTAGAGTGTCCCTGGTCCCACACACACACACACACAAAAAGAATGCAAATGCTTAGAGTGTCCAAGCTTCTTTTTTGCTTGTGACCCAGATCCAGTCTGACCCAGGGGCTGCTGCTGTCAGCCTTCTGTGCCCTATCCTCCCTCAATCTTGTTCTCCTTCTCTCTTTCTGGCAGTACTAGTGTGTGTGTGTGTGTGTGTAGAGCTCAAACCCAGGGCCTTGCCCTGAGCAACATCTTTAACCCTTTTTTATTATTATGCTGCCCAGGCTGGGCTGGAACCTATGATGCTCCTGCCTCAGCCTCCCATAGTGCTGGGATAACACCACACCCCTTCCCTTCACCACAGCCTACAGGGCTCATCCCTGCTCTCTGGCTCCTAGGCCTGTGAACCATGCCCCTTTATCCTTCCAAAGCATGACACCCCTAACTATGAAGATTCCCCATTAACCACTAGGGGGAAGCCAACCTGGGCAAACGGCTTGAGCAAGGCTTTGATGCCCTCCAGTCTCCTAGTGTAATGGGACATCCAGGACAGGCCCTGACCTATCTTGTCGTAAGGCTGGGTGCCAGCTGGCTTCCTCTCCCCTCCCTCCACGTGCTCTTGTTCTAGCAGCCCCAGTTGAAGTCTTCTTTCAGAAGGTCCTCCCCAATCCTTTGCCTAGGATGCCTGAGCTTCCTTCTCTTCCCACAAAGGTCTTGTGTGATGTGAGCACTCAGAACAGACTAAACTGTCCGATGCCTCACACACAGGTATCTCAGAGGTGGTTGTTTGTGAGGTTGTCGTACAGGGCTGGGGACGTCTCTCCTTTCTCCTTAGCTCATGGGCAGCTAAAGCCACGCTTTTTTTTTTTTTGTCTTTTTGAGACAGGGTTTCACTATGCAGCTCAGGCTGGCCTTGAGCTCACTTTTGTAGCCCAGGCTGGTCTTGAACTCGCACCGATCCTCTTGCCTCAGCCTCCCGAGTGCTGGGATTACAGGCGTGCGCCACCACGCCCAGCCAGCTAAAGCCACTCTTGCTCTTCTGTTGACTGATTATAGCCCCTGATGACAAGAAAACCCTGTTGGTCAATATAAAGTTTGGATTGTTTGTGTTGCAGATACTGACTTTCAAGTTGAACTGTATTAAACAATATAAAAGGGATGCATTTGTTCACATAACTGAAAAATCAATCAGGAGAAAGACTTCAGGTTGAGGGTTGATCAAGCAGCCCAAATGCTGTCAGCACAAGTCTGGGTTTCCTTTGCCTTCCTCAGTGTGTCCTCTGTTCATGCTCCACAGAGTGGCTCTTGGAGCCTGACGTCTCTCCCCTGTCAAGGCAGCAGTGTGTACTCCTCCAGTGCCATTTATACTGCACCAATAGGTGTACTTCTTTATAAAGGGTTGAGAGAAGAAGCAGAAGTTGGGGAGGGAGCAGTTCCCAGAGGCTGGGCTCAGTTCCACCTCTGAGGAATTAGTCTGTGCAGGGAATGAGATGTTCTGCTTGGGAGGGAAGATGGGATGGGGTGCACATCCCAGAGGATGAGGTAGGCTGCATGCCCAAGAGCACCGGGGCAGGGGAGGTGACAGTGGGGAGGCAGATCAGTGTCAGGCTCTGGGTGCACTTTGAATCAGACCTGTGTCTCCCACAACCTTGTCCCCAACTCTGAAGTGCCCACCCCACAGCCCTTCCAGACTCAGCTTCCCACATGCTGCAGGCAGGGCCGAAGCCTCCCCTTAGGTCTCTGTACCCAGTTAGATGCCCAAGATGGAGTCCCTCTCAGAAAGGATGTACAAGTCAGCACCATGGCAGGACTTGTGGAGGAGGCATGGCCTCTCCCTGATTTGGGTATCTGGACACCAGAGCCAACAAACAGGATGGTCTGGGTTTCTGTTAATTTATTGATCAGTACATTGTGTCTTCTTGCCTTTGCCAGTCTTTCTTTTTTGTGTCTGTGGTATCAGGAATCAAACTCAAGACCTCACACTAACCAGGCAGGTGCAGTGCTGCTGAGCTACAGCCTTGGCCCTGTGTTTGCCAGTTCTAAGTAAGGTTATAGGGGTGAGAAAAAAAAGGACTGGCATTCTAATGGTGATTTGCTACTTTTCTTATTTCCTCTGTATTTAACACAGCAATTAGAATTCTTCTGTGAGAGCTGTCTACCTAGATTTGTATTTTCAGCTATAGTAAGATATTCAGGATACTTATAAACTTAGAATTTAAATATATAAGCTGAGTTTAAAGAGATTCTAGCCATGCCAGCCCTGCCCCTGGGGCATGCTGAGACAGCAATTGAGACTGGGGGTGGTGGCACATGCCTGTAATCCCAGCTTTTTGGGAGGCTGAACACGGAGTCCGACTTACATAGTGAGATCCTAAGACCCTGTAGACCAGCGGTTCTCAACCTGTGGGTTGAGACCCCAGAGGGAGTCGAACGACCAAAACACAGGGGTTGCCTAAAGCCATCAGAAGATGTTATTTGGAATTACAGTTTTGAAGTAGCCACTAAAATTATTTTTTGGTTTGGGGTCACAGCAACATGAGGAACTGTACTGTGGGGTCACAGCATTAGAAAGGTTGAAAAACACTTCAGTAGACCCTTAATTTAAAAAAACAAAAGAGAGAGATATTCTAAATACCAATGTCAAAGATAATTAAGTTGGTAAGTTGGAAAATATAACAAGTTTCAGAAAGAAAACAGTACTTATAATTTATAAAACTGTTTTGACTTTTAATATTGACTTCAGAATGAAATTTTTAAAATTTTGCAAAACTTTCACATTTGAAATTGAAAAAAATTGTTTCTGATTAGTGCTTTATCTGTAATGCAGAAATTCTTATGGTTTTTATTTTATTTTTTGAGATAATTTTAATATGCAGTTCAGGCTAGCCTTGAACTTACTTTATAGCCCATGTTAGCCTCAGATTCACAGTGATCCTCCTGCCTCAGCCTTCTGAGTGCTGGTATTATGTGCACTACCATAACTGTATCTTAATTAAGAGTATCTAAATTAAGATACAATCTTAATTTAGGCCCTTGTTTACTTAATTACACCTCAGCAATTTTCTTCTAAAAATGATACCTTGCTATATTACATGAAGGACATAAGCAAAAAGTGCTCTCCTTATGGCCACACTGATTTATCCTGAACACTGCCAAGGGTCTTGTGAAAGTATGGCAAAGTGGAAAAGTCCAGGTAGCAGCCTCGACTGGAGGATGGGCAGGTGGCTGGGGGCAGGGAGGGGTGACTCCTTGGGGAAGCACTGTAGTCAGCACCACACACTGGGGATATGAGGGCTTCTCTCAGGGTCGGGATAAAGCCGGGTGGGGGCAATGAGAAGAGCTTTGGCTCTGGCCTGCATGGCTGCGGGCCCCATGCTCCAGGGGGAAGTCCAGCTCTGCAAGGGTGGCCTGCTGTGCACAGCCCAGCCCAGCCCAGCCCAGCCCACGATGCAGAACGGCTGCATCTTGATGTCTCTGAAAGATGGGTGAGGCCAGTGCTGGAGAGACAAAGCATGGCCCTCGCCCGGCCAAACTGGGAGTGGGAGTCTGAGAGGAAAAAGCGGATCTACTTGGGGGTTAAAGCAGGCGGGACAGGAGAGTCAGGAGCGGGAGCAGAGACCTCTCCGGCTGGCTTGGAGGTGCAGGCCAAGTGATCACTCTCCCTTTCCCACACTCAGTACAGAGGTCTGTGCTTGCGGTGCATCTGCTATGTCAAACTTAGACTTGAAGATTTGTAGGGAGGCCACGATGGTGGCATTAGCTCTCTACACTGAGCATAGCTGCTGGAATCCACTCTCCCTTCTATGTGCAAGCGCTGGGGTGGCCCAAGAAGGGGGCTGATGTTCTGGACAGGCTCCAGGGATGTGTTGGTCCCATGGAGGGATAGGTTCTCCCTTGGTTACCAGCCCTAGGTTTCCCTTTCCAGGGAACTTGTCATGAGGAATCAGTTCATGGTGTAAGGCAAGATATTAGGCATTTTCTTTATCTTCTTTTAAAGAACATCACCAAGACTGGTGTAGTGATGCTCACCTATAATCCCAGCATTTGGGAGGATCACTGCAAGTCCATTCTGTGTAGTGAGACTCTGTAGACCCTATACAAATGCATTAAAAAAATATTAAAGAACATCACCAGAGGCCCAGCAGGAAAAGGTTCAGCTGCCAAAGCTTCTCCAGCTTGAGGGGACAGGGACAGGGGCAGTTTCTTTCCATGGACAAACTGGAGTCTCAGCCTGCTTCTCTCCTCCAAACAGGATCTTTTCTAGGTCATTGCATAGACCCAATCTGGGCATGTCTACTGCCCACTGACAAGTTTTAAAAATATAGACTTGGGGTTGAGGAGGTAGTTCAGTAGCAGAACATTTGCTTAGTATGTGCAAGGCCTTGGTTTTATCCCTAGCACACACACACACACACACACACACACACACACACAATTCCCAAACTAGAAACCAAAAACCAAACCAACAGAAAAGCAAACCATACTTGTATGAATATAGTTGGATATATTTATGTTTATATGTCATAACTGAGCAGTTAAAGAAGCAAGACAGTTCTGAAGGGACAGTCAACTCTCCCTGGCATTCCTCTGGACAAACCATCTCTCTCTTCATGCTGCTGCTGGTGGCTGCCACCTCCTGCACACCAGAGTGGGCCTCACCACAGAAATACTCACCTACAATATGCAAATCACAAACCTTTCACCTGCATGTCTAATTAATTTAAAAGTGTTCATTCTGATCAAAAGCTATGTTATATAATTTCTTGTCTTAAAACTAGAAAGATGGAGAATTTAAGGGCTGGCATCTAGATAAATTCTCCCCTGAAATCAGTACTTTCTTTCCTTTCTGAGATAGGATCTCACTATGCAGCTCAGACTGGCTTCAAACTCACAGTGATTCTCCTGAGTACTGGGGTTACAGGCATGTGCCACCATGCCCAACTCGGTATTTTGTCTTAAATGTGTAGTTTTGACCCTGATGACACCAGATGCAGGTGAAAAAAAAAAAAAAGGGAGAAAAGTGTGACTTTGGGAGGCTCAGTGAGAATGATTTCACTCATTTCTGGTACTGGGAAGGCCCAGGTCACACAGCCTTCACGGCTCTGACCCTCTCTCATTGCATAAATAAAAGTAAAAGCCACCTGCTACCCCAGCTGGGAGGGTGGCAGGGCAGTGCCTACCTTCACCAGACCCAGAAATCTCACCAAGTGCTGAGGTGAAGAACCTGGGTGAGCCACCCAGGAGCCAAGGGAAGGAAAGTGGCCAAGTCCTGCCTTGAGGTGGGCATTCATGAGCAACCACACAGCTTTGAAGAGAGGGTTTTATAGAAAACATTTCTGTATAAAGCCTTTTATAAGAAAGACACAAGTGGCATAATAAAAGCGCCTATTTTTCTATAAAACAGTGTCTAACCCCCTAGGCTGATTTCTCCCGAGTCTAGGGCTTGGGACACTGCATGCACCAAGACATGGTTCTATTGAATTTAAGTCCTGTCACCCACTGAGGAGCCTTAGGGGACAAAAACTACACTAAACAATAGAAGAAAGTTTCTTTCCCTTAGTGTGGCTTAAGTCTGATAAATAGATTCACTTCAGCCTACTGGACAAACTGGTAGGACTTCAAATGGCCTGAAACACCAACTAGAGGTCTTGCCAGGGGTTTGAAGAGGTTGTGAATTTCAAATCCCTTGCCAATTACAGTTCTGGATATCCAGGAGGGAGGCCTGGCAGGGATGGGCACTGGGACAGATGTGCCCTCCTTGCCTCAGAGAGGGGCACAACAGATAAGCCTAGCCATCAGCCTTGTCTTTGTAATCTGCAGGGGATAGAAACCTTCTGCTTTATTCTTTCTGTCCTCTAAATATAGCAGGAAACACAATAAACAAAATGAGATCATCTGTGTTGCCCCAGTGCCCTTAAGGGACAGACAGGTGCTGAGACACTGCTCAGAGTCATAGCACCCAGCGTGGCCCTGCGGCTCATCTGCTGCAGGCAGGCCCCTGCTCACTTCCCAGTCCACCAAGCCACCCCTAAACGTGCTTCTCCAGGCTTCTGAAACTTTTGATCTTCGAATCCATTCCCTTCCCCCTAACATTTTAATAGAAACTTAGAATTTTAGAGGTGGAAGGACCTCATCTGGTATCCAGTGTCTGGCCTCATCCTACAGATGGGAAACTGAGGCATAGAGAGGGCAGTGCTTTGCCCAAGGCCATTCAGCAGTCAGTGGCAGAGCAGGCCGTAGGCCCAGTTCCCCTGGCTCCCCTCCTCCTGCCCTGCCCTGCCCGTCCTGTTCTGTGGTGGCTTCTAGTCAGCCTATGGCAGGGACTTCCTGTGTGAGGGGGGTACAAGGTGTTGGGGGAGGCTGTTGGGCAGCTCATAGCCATCGAGCTTGATCTTGATGAGATGCTTAGCCAGTGCAAACTCCTCCTCGTCCAGCATGCCATCACAGTCACAGTCAGCCAGCTTCCAGATCTTGCCCAGCACGCTGTTGGGCAGCTTGGAGGTCACCATCTCCTTTTTGGCATTGACACCCGTGATCTTGCCATTGATGGGGGACAGAGTGTAGAAGAGCTCATCGTAGGCAGGCTTGTCTTTGGCTACCACCCACTCCTCCTCGTCAGCCCCCTCCTTGGCCCCCTCCCCATAGCCCTGGTTGAAGGGGCCCTCAGTGGTGCCATCGAAGGCGCCGCCCTGCACCACCTGCGTGGGCATGCTCATCTCCTCCTGACTGATGAGGCTCATGAGAGATGAGATCTTGCTGGTCAGCATGTTGTCTACAGCCTCGATCAGCTTGGGCTTCAGTGAGTGAAATTTGGAGAAGTCGTAGTTCTCAAGCTGTTCCTGCAGGAGGAGAAAACACAGCCTTGGTGACAGGCTCTCTCTTCAGGAAGAAACAGGCAGGGGCCGCAGGAGGAGACAAACTCCCCCCAACCCACCCTGTGCTTCCTGAGCTGACCCAAAGGGGTCCCCACACCCAAACTCATTAGATGTAAGTGTTACATATAAATAGGATTTCAGGAAAATCCTTTTTTACCTGCCCTATCTATCTATCTATCTATCTATCTATCTATCTATCTATCTATCTATCTATCATCTATCTATCTATGGGTCTTTTTGAGATAGGATTTTGCTATAAGCTAAGGTTGGCCTTTAACTCACTTTGTAGCTTAAGCTGGTCTCAATCAAACTCATGGCTATCCTCCTGCCTGTCTCCTTGGTGCTGGGATTATAGGCACGTACCATCACACCCAGCTGTGTCACATCTTTTTGAAAACTCTAGACATTACCTCACACTTTAGCTGATTTGCATGCCTTTCTTGGGTAGGGAAGGGCAATACTATTCTCAACCTTGTTTTATAGAGAGCCACACATAGTCTTGATGAAGTCAAGATCAGGGTCCAGGCCTCCTGGCTCTTCACAAATGCTATACTGGCTGGGACAGAGGGACTATACTTGGGGGAAGGTACTTAAGCACTTTATCTTAGATCAACTGAAAGAAAGAAGGACAGATGACAGTAAAACCCTCAGTATAGTTTAGAGCACTAATCTCTTGTGAATGAGCCCCAAATGCTGCTCAGGTAGGTACCCTTGCAGGGTCAGCCCCACTGAAGCACAGCTGGGCCAGGAGCACTGAATCCTGCAGATACAGAGTCATCACAGCAACCAGCCATCGCACACATTTCTAGGCACACACACACACACACACACACCCCATCACCACCACCACCACCACTACCACCACGCTGATACATAATCTGCATTCTTAAAGAAATGCGTCAGGTGAGCATGGTGGCACAGGTCTGTAATTCCAGAATTCTGGAAGCTGAGGTCAAAGGATCACAAGTTCAAGCTTAGCATGGGTAACCTCATGATTTAGTGAGACCCTGTATCAAATTTAAAAATTTTAAAAGGGATGCAGCTAAGTGTGAAGTCCCTGGGTTCAATCTCCAATACTGGAAAAAAAAAAGATGCATCATATTGTCTATGATGCCAATTTTTATATAGTTTCATTCATAATAGCTCTATAATATTTAACCATCTGGTTCCTCTGTCTTCATATACATGGGCAGATTGTAGTCACCAGCTTGTCACTCCTCAACCTTAGCACCAAACAATGTCAGACTTGGCAGCCAGGGGACTGAAAAGAATAAATCGAGGGGGCGGAGGAGGAAGCATCCTACACAAAACTCTCAGCACTGCTGGGTAAAAAGATTGGGTTCCCTGTATACAAACACCTACCCTATAGCTCAGGAGTGCACCTGAGCTGGAGGCACACAGGCTTTGCATCTGGCCTGGCAGATTCACGAGTGGGATGCCTATCCTAAAGCTCTATCAGCCTGAAGGGGCTATAGATCCTGGCAGGATGTGTTTGGGAAACCAATAGGGGAAATGGCCACCTACTTTCAGGAGTGGTCAGAGAACAGCTGCCAATCCTACCCTGAAAAGCACAAAGGACGTAAACCTTACACCCTCATCCCTGTGGTCCCCTCCTGACCAGGGAGCATGGCATTCAAGTTAAACCATCACCATTTCCTCCACTAAGGTGGGTCCAAAACATTTTTATGGGATGACTATGCACTGGGAGCTTGAAGACAGACCTATTAATAATTACTCAGTAAGCCAGGACCCTGGAATTACTCCTTCCCAGAGAAAAGGTCAGTTTCCAGCCCAGTTCCAGTTGGCTGGGCTGTCACATGTCTTGTCTTCCCAAGGGTCACCAGGAGTGGGGTTCAAATGCACAGAAGGGCCAGGGCAGAGAGGGGCAGTTCTGCTGCCCTCTGCTGCTGACATGCCAACAACACATTTGCCATGGATTCACTGTCATTCCAGAAATAAGGCAGGGTAAAGATGATATTACTAAGGTTCTTGCCACCCTGAGTCATTGACACATCTATGCCAAAAGTCAGATATCCTCCAGAAGGGGGAAGGCAGAGAAAACAGCCTCAGTAGCAGGTTGCAGATCCTGTCCTACCCCTGCAGGAAGCCTCAAAATACATGTTTAGCTCATTCAATGGCTGAGTCACCCTGACCAGACAGTCCATGACAGGCCTGGAAAACACCTAGAATGGGCTTCAGCAAGCCCTCCAGACAACCATGATGGGGTGAAGTCCATGACATAGTCATCTCTGAGTTGCTGTCCCCATCTCTACACCAGACACAGGAGAGGTCACACAGAGGGTGTCAGATTCTCACCAGACCCAGGCTGGGAGAGGTCTTTATCCACATAATGCATTCAGAGCTTCTGGGATACCAGCAGGTAACCAATACACAGGGGACAGTGAATACTCCTGATGTGCCACTACTGGCCTGCCTCATTCCATGGGATTCTCTGATGGTGCTGGCAGGTGTGGTTTGGACCCCACTGGCTTAAGGAGAAATCATCCTTGAGCTTCTAGGGTTTCCTCTGGAAAACCCTGGTCTATAAGCCTTCTGTGGCTTAGACCTGGCCAGGGTCTGAAAAACTCACAATACATGAGGTACCATGAACCCACAGTAACTAAGGTAGGCTGAGCTGCCACTACATCCTGGATGTGGGGGATATGGGAGAGAACAGAACTCATGGAGTTACAGCCCTGGGGGAAACAGATAGGAAATGATGTAATTAATTACTCTAAGCCACAACAGCATTCATGCTGTCAGGAGAAGTATGCATCCCAACAACAAACCTTGTTGCCCAAAGCCTCACTGTCAGTGTCACAATGTGAAGAATAAATTATTGTTGGCCTCATTCTTTTTTTGTTCACTGATTTATTCCCAGGGCTGAGAACAGCACTTGGCTGGGGTGGACCATTTCATGTCTTAGATGAAGGACTAAGTGGACACAAGTGACCTGGTGCTGTGGGACCTGCTGTGGGGCCTGACCCACAGGGGCTCTTAACACACCCAGACCCTTCCTGTGTCCTCCTGCTGAATGGGCTGCAGCTGCTCCAGAGATGAAGGTTTCCTTTCCCAGGGACCATTCTTCTGCCCTAGCTCTGGTGGAGTGGCTGTCATATGATGCCACCAGGCCCAGGTTAACTGTGTCACAAGTAGTTCTGGTCTTCGAGTTGGCTCCCTGCACCTTGGGACTTCGGATGCCCCTGAGCACTGTCTTCCTGTGGCTGGTGACAGTCTGATTATGCTAAGGATTCACAGAGGGCCCCATGAGATGATGGCACACACTGGGTATTTTCTTATAACTTTCATTTGAGACACCAGGTTTCCCTCGCACTGAAGTTCCATCTCAAAGACAGGAAACAGCTGCCCTGCAGTTTGGTCATGGGTTGCAGGCACAGCCTGAGAGTGTAAATGGGGAACTCTTTAGGAGATGCCTAAATCAGGGCTCCTATGATAGGAGAAATGTCATTTATCCTCTGGGTACAGGCATGTTTGTTTTACTGCTGGAAGAAAAACCATGCTTCTGTACTTGCTATGAAATAAACACAGCCGGATCATACTGACCAGTGCACTCACCTGAGCCCAGATGTGAGAACTTTCCCCAAAACACCAGGACCCAGCCTGTGTTTGTGTGACTCATTAAAACTCACATTACCAAATACCACCCTCAGAACAGAACTCCTGTCACTGTCCCCACCTCTGGCCCTTGCCTCTACAATGTTATGGTCCCTTTTCCCTTCCCCTTCCTCCTCCTTCTAGCAGGGGCCAGCAGAAACCTTGAGGCCCAGGGTTCTGTGTACTGCCACTTTAGTGACATTGGCCTCTGTAGCTCAGGGCAGATGTGATAGTTGATCTCAGGGCATAGCAAATATTCACATGGCTTTTTCCGTGCAGTAATTTTTGAAACTCTGAGTCAAAATTTGAAAACCAGGTGCTTTTATATAGAAATCTTTGATCACATGGGCCTGTATTCCCTCAGCATGGTAACCAATGGGCTAGACAGGGTGTCCCCATGGAGACTGGACATACTCTGCCTGGAGCCCACAAGCACCACAAGCAAGGACATAACTATGTCTTTTGCATGTAGATTCAAGTTCCTGTCAGATGGGGAAGTCAGAAAGCAGGTGGTCAGCATGAGCTGCATGGGCTCCTCCACCTGGCTGGCTTCACTCGGTCATAACACTGGCTGGTGGCCATGGGCACCTGAGTTGGGATTGCTTGCTTTACAGAAGAACAGTGGCTGTGTGGAGATGAATGTGTGTCTGGATGGGAAGACAGTTGGTCTGGTGGTAAGAACTGTCTGCTGAGGCCAGTTGGGTGGGCTTCTTCAGAGAACATGCTTATCTGATGTCGTTCGGGAGGCAGATACACCCTGCACACCTAGCTCAGGTGGAACTGCCCAGACTCAACTTGAGAGGCTCTGAAATTGGGTCAAGGTCACCAGTACTAGATTCTCAACAAAACTCTGTGTCCTTCAAAGCCTAGCCAGGTCTACAGAGCCCCGTGCCATGATGAGTTCACCTGAGCACATAATCCTGCAGTGCTGGCAGGTACAAGAGGCTGTCCAAGGTGACCTACAAGGCCATGTCCAGCTCTGATTCCTTTAAGGTCCGAGATTCTGAGAAACAGGTGTTACCTCAGCATCAAAACCACTTCCTTGAGCAGTCTTAGAGGGCTCATCAGATTTCTCCATACCAATGCCATCGACCTTGATTGTATTCTCTTCCTCTTAAGTGTTTTAGAAGGCAAGCAGTTTATGCATCAACCAGGAGGACCAGTTCTTATGTTCTTGATCCTAAACCATGAACCCCTCCTGTTCCACTGCATCTCCCTCCCATCCCATGACATGGTAATGGGCTCCCAGTTACCTGCATTGCCTTGACCTCAGGGAAATCCCCTGCAGAAATCTGGTATTCTCGCTGCAGCTGAAGGTAGATTTCTGGGAGCCTGTAGATAAGTTCTCGCTTCTTGTTTTCCTTTCCAAACATACTTGGCATCTCCTTCTTCAGGTAGCTGATGATGTAGGCATGTACCTGAAGGGGAGGTCAAGTAAAGATATGCTACTCAGAACTGCTCCAGAGAAGGGCCAAATGCTCCTGCATCTCATACATGTCAACTACACAGAATGGGCATCCACATAGAGCCATGGTTCTCACATACAGGAAGAAGCAAGGTCTTGGAGAGCAGACTGTCTAGGGGGTGCTGGGATGCATGTCCAGGGCTCCCGAGTGCTGGGAAGGATGATGGGCGGGTGGGGCAGAGCCATGGGAGAAGCTGCAACCATGCAGGGAGAGTAACAGAGGATACCACGACCAAGAGCAAGGTGGAAGAGGAAGCAGAAGGATTCTGAGAGGTGGAATGTGACATGGGGTGGTGGGACAACAGATCAAGGCAAGAGCGGATATGGAATTTGCCCTTGAAGCACAGTTGGGATGTGTGGCTGAGAGGAAGACTGTACCAGTCCTGGTGGAGCAAAGAACATGGACTGAGGTGCAGTACAGCATGTTTGTGACAACATTGTGGACATGTTTTGGAGGATGGGTTGCATACAGACTCTGCTCACCAGGTATTAGGAGCTGGTAGAGGAGTTAGGCTGAGGCTCTGCTAACCCAGTGATGGTTCTGAGGTAGCAGAGAGATCAGAATAAGGCTCAAAGCAACCTGCTTCCTAGGAAGGGTGGGAAGGCATGGCTGGGAACAGACTGGGAAGTGTGGAACAGTACAAGGGATGTCCCTTGTCCTAAAAACAGCCGTAATGGCAGTGTGACTGACATGGGGAAATTCCATGCTCCAGCTCAGGTGTGTTTCTGAGTGGCAATTCTGTGGTCTGGGGAGGAGTGACAGATGTGAGACAGATGAGTTATAGTGTTTAACCAGAAGACCTAGGAGAAAGTTTTTTTTTTTGATTTTTGAGACAGGGTCTCACTGTGCAGTTCAGGCTGGCTTTGAGCTCACTTTTGTAGCCCAGGCTGGTCTCGAACTCACAACGATCCTCCTGCCTCAGCCTCCCGAGTGCTGGGATTACAGGCGTGAGCCACCACGCCCGGCAAGTTTTGCCCGGTTCCTTGGGAGCACCAGGAAGTGAAACTAGAGACTGATCTACACAGAAACTCTCTATTGAGCAATGAAACAAGAATGCCCACCCCTCTGCGGGCAGCTATCAAAATGGCACCAAGTCATTTTTGTATGAGACTAGACTAGCCACCTGGGACCTTGCTGGCTGGCAGAAACTCCCCCTGAGGAGGAGCCCAGGAGCAAGAGAGAGAAGCTGCAGAAACCCTGATCCTGGGGTGGCCCTGGATTGTCACCTGACAGGTAGTACCCTGCTGGAAGAGCTGGATTTGGCCTGGGCCACACCCTTTCTCAACATTTCTACTCTTCCACTGATTCTTAGTCCAGGACAATATGGCACATTCATTACAAAGGCTTTCTTGCAGGGCTTAACTCCTACACAGTTATTCAAAAGTCAAGTAAATAACCAAATAAGAAAGGATGAAAGACAGAGCAGAGATTACAAAAAACGAAAATGACTGTGTAGCTATGGGAAACCTTATTAAAGAAAACAGACTTCACTATAATCTTGTGGAAATTAAATAAAGGGGATAAGTGGATACATTTCATAGCTCAGCCAGGGGCCTCTGTGGATGGGGACACGCTAGACAAAGCCAGAAATGTGCTAAGATGAGGGCTACATGATGCAAACCTGCTCTGTGCAGCAGGGACAGGGCTAACTCTTCCATCTACACACAGGTCATCTCAACTTAGAGCACATTGTGTTGCCAGCTACTGCTTAGAGTACACAGAACTGGAGGGATGATTCTAAGTCTTTCTGTCACTAGCAATCTTGTTTATTTTTCAATATAAAATAAAGTATTTCCAAGATTTTCCTGAGATAAAAAGAAAAACCCAACATTCAGGAATTCTTTATTCAGACCCCTAGGCTATGATGAATGAGTCATAAGAGGAGCTAGTGCCTTGCCTTGAAGGGTGGTGACTGCCTGGTGAGGCACGGATGGGGCTGCGGGAGCCCCAAGGACTTATAGAACTGCCACACTCCAATGGGAAGAGCCAGATGGTCACCAGTGGCTCCCACAATCTACCTTTGGGCAGAGTCTTCCTGAAACCTATGGCCTGCCCCAGGCCTGTCCTGCGGGTTCCCTGAGGCCTTCTGAGTTACTGCTGAGCTGTTTCAGGAAGGTTTCATCTTTGCTCCTTGTTCTGACTCACTCCTACCCAGCCTCTACCCTCTAGGCTGGTCAACCGATCCTCATCATAGGTTTTCTAGGGCCTGTGTAACCTGGGCTGAACTCAGGTGATATGTGTCCACTACCTCTCTCCACACACTACTGCCACCTGCTCTGTCATCTGTTACCTGCCTGGTACTACCTAAGTCATGACCCTTGGGTGACTGGCTCACACTGTGGAAGCCTGCTGTTGTGCTGGCTGTGAGTGGCTGCCCTTCCTGGAGCATGCTGGGACAATTGCCAGGCTCAGATTCCATGTGGGAACTCTGGCTTTAAAAGTTGATTAAGTTGAATGGTAAATCAGAATCTTAGAGTATTGAATATGGAAGACACACTTGATCAAATTGAACTCCTGGTTCCAGGAATTTCATATACCTTCCTCAGGGTCACACAAATAGTTGAGAGTGTGGGGCTGACAATGGCACTCAAATGCCTTATTCCCATTCTTACAGAACTGATTTCCATGGGTATGAGTTAAAAACTTAAGATAGCGTTGAAGATGTAGCTTGGTGGTAGGTAGAGCACTTCCCTAGTATGTGTGAAGCCCTGGGATTGACTCCTAACACTAAACAACAACATCAAAAAACTCATTGAAGCTGTTCAAATTCTGGCATTCAGAATGAACTGTCACTCAGAGAACAACAGCTTGGAAAATTGACTCAGGGATTGATTTCTACTAGATCCTCGTTCCCTGTTTGTGGAAGTTTTAGAGAAGATGTTTTTCTCTTCCTTTTCCCACATACCAAAAATAGATACGTCACAGTACACAGATGTTAGGAACACCACACAGGACTATGGGAAGATGCTGAAGCCTTTTAACAGGAGGCACTTTGTCATTTTCTAAA
This sequence comes from Myocastor coypus, assembly GCA_004027025.1. NCBI lineage: Eukaryota > Metazoa > Chordata > Mammalia > Rodentia > Myocastoridae > Myocastor > Myocastor coypus. Next base: position 38,057 of record PVJA010012069.1, read on the forward strand.
GATTCTTAGTAAACACAGGGACAGGCTAAAATGCACAAGTCACAGTCAACTTGAAAAGTTTATTCCTGCCCTTCTGTTCAGAGATGTCTCTCCAAGTAAATACTGGACTCAGGGCTACAACTGGAGATGGCCCTGTGTGAGGAGGTGGACAGAGCCTGAGACTCTCTGTCCTTCATAATGAAGAAAATTATTATATTATTATTATTATTATTATTATTATTTTGTCTTTTTGAGACAGGGTCTCACTATGCAGCCCAGGCTGGCCTTGAGCTCACTTTTGTAGCCCAGGCTGGTCTTGAACCTGCACCAATCCTCCTGCCTCAGCCTCCCGAGTGCTGGGATTACAGGCGTGCGCCACCACGCCCGGCTCATAATGAAGAAAATTAATAAAGGGAGAAAAGGAAAGAACAGAGTGTTCAGAAGCAAGAGTTTGAGGGAGGAAGGCCCTAGTGATGGAAGGGCAGGCTCGGGGTCTGTTATCACTCTGGACAGTCCCAGGGGAACCACCAGCTGCCTCACCTCAGCTTGCCATCCACATGTTGTGAATGACAACACTTATTTCACAGTTATTATGAAAATCAAAGGTGACTTAGGTTTTCCTAGATTGTGTTAGTTGAAAAAAAAAAAAAAAAAAAAAGTGATGCACCGAAATGTACTTCAGGGAAGGATAAATGGTACTTACTGCTAACTATTGTCCTCAGGCCCATAGCTACTGCTAGAGAAGGTTCAGATCTTTCCTTCTTCCTAAGGAACTAGCATATTCTCCCTGTTTGCATAGTAACATGATGAATTTGGGCTTCAAGTGCTTAAGTTACAAATGAATGACATGGATCTCTATGGGCTTCTGAATATTCTCATCTCCTCCCATTCATCCTTTTCTTTATATAAAATTGGAAAAAGACCTAAGTCATCTAGTATTGATACCTGAGATTAAATCAAATGGATCAACACGACGATTTTTCTCAAAGCTAATAACTCAATGAGCCCCTTAAGGGGGCTGTATAGATTTATGAATAGTTCATATACCCAATACAAGTCTTATTAAATGTGTCTAGAGAGGGGTGTGTGTATGCATGTGTGTGCCTGTGCATGTGTGCACACGTGTGTATTTTCCAAGTTGAGAAGTATGTGCTCAGGAGAGTCTGGCTCTGTCTACCTGGACTGAGAGGGCAGCACTTGACCCTAGTGGGGGCAGCTAGCAGGTGGTGTGGCTTTCAGGCAGTGGTTTGGGGTGGCAGGTGGAAAAACAGGGTTAGACACCCTGCTAGTCATTCGCAAACTTAAAAAAAATTGGTGGGGGTCTGCATTAAAAGCCTAACTTCAAACATGTACAGAACACTTAAAATCAGGGAATCAACACATTTCAGAAGTGGGCTTATGAAGATATAAACATACAGTTAAGAGCCAAGTGTAGCATTGTACGCCTATAATCCCAGCACTCTGGGAAGCTGAGGTAGGAATTAAGTTGGAGCCCCACTGGAAAATTTAAACTTAGCGAGACCTTGCCTTAAAATAAAAAAGGATGGGGGATGTAGTTCATTGTGAAGGGGCCCTGGGGCAATCTCCAGTATGAGGGAAAACATTTCAGTTAACAGCAGAGAGCGGAAAAGTGAGCCCCACTGGGTAAAAAAAAAAAGTGAATTTGGAAGAGACAGAGACAAGCAGCTCATTGGTTCCTACTTGAGCAAGGTTTGTTACTGTGTTCAGATCAAGCTGGCACCAGAGGGTCCTATGATCCAGAATAGCCTTAAAGGGACTTGAGGGGGCTGCAGAGGCATCTGAGGTCAAGCTGCCAAGCAACAGGCTTCCTTATATGGACTCAAGCACTGACATCTACAATAGCTTGGGCTGCTGGCTGGGCTATTTTTAGAGCTTCAAGGTGGATAAACAATAAAGTGCTTATCCCCACCCGGCACACAGTCGTTCTCACCCTAGGCCTGGGTCCACCCATGCGTACAAAGTGCCTCACTTCTTGGGAATAGGGAAGCCAGGCTCCACATGACACATGTGACTGAGAGGAGAACACATTTGGAAGATGAAACTGAATTTTACAGAACTACAGTAAACCCTCAAAATCACTGAGCTCTCTATTTCTTTCTCATTTTTGCTGGTTTCTTCCTCAAATGCTACCTCATTTTTTGTTGACTGAGGATCTTCCAAGTGGGTGGGAATGTTTCCTAATCTTGGGCAATATGTTTATCTGGGGTAGGACCTACAGTAAACTTGCTTTCCTTTTTACTTCGGTCCATTTCTCTCACAAAGATGATTTTGATTTTCATGAGTCTGATTTATTAGAGCTGAAGAAAACTAACATATTTGCAAGCCCTTGTTCAGGTTTTCCCTGATTCATTCTAAACAATCCTGCAGTGTACCCGACAGGGGCTTTAGAGACTGAGGAGCCTTCATGCAGGCTGCTATTGACCCAGTGCTTTGCTAAGCCCACTGAGATTTCCTAGTTTGGGGACAGATTGCTGTAAAAAAAAAAAAAGGATAGATAGATAGATAGATAGATAGATAGATAGATAGATAGAAAAAGAGAGCCAGTTGTAATGGTGCATGTCTGTAACCCCTACACTTGGAAGGCTGAAGCAGGAAGATTGAGAGTTTGAGCCAAGTCTGGGCTACTTAGCAAGATGAAGTCTCACCTGAACTAAAAGCAAGACCTTGGCTCAAAACAAAACAAAACAAAACACCCCCCGCACACACACAAACTAAAGACCTAAAAGTCATCTGATCTTGGCAATAGTATCTATTTTCAGTACTATTGCAATGTTATCTTTGTGACATCTTAATTAAAATGAGGATATGCTTGCTTTCTCTGGATGGGCCATTTATTCCGCTTAATTATAACGCCCTATAATCAGATATCCCAAGAATCAATTCAGACGTCATTTGTTTATGTTTTCAAAACGTCAGCTTTGCAAGGTTTCTGTGGGTGGAGAATTTTCTAGAATAAACAGAATGGCAGATTAATGCAGAAGCAAGGATGTTAGGAAGGGATTATCTACATTGCAAGTGAGTGCTTTTTGCACCTACAGATCTGGCTACCTCAATATGGAATGTAATATATATAACTATTTTGTTTGAAGGCTGAATTTCAGGGATGTTACCCCCCTTTCCAAGCATCAAGCATGCACATGTAAACTGAGGATAAGCATCTGGGATTGTGTGTGGTTACTGACAGGATCAAACAAAATGCAAACTGTGTAGCTCCTGGAGCACCATTGGCTTCAAAAGGAAAACTAGATCAATGTAATGGGTTACTTAGGTTTCAGACTCACTGAGGTAAGTTCTTTGTGGATTAGTAATAGGGCACACAAGACTACTCAGTAGTTTAAAAATTACAAGTCCTCATGTCTGGGAAATTCCTCCTAAGGCTGATGAGTTTTTTTAAATAACTGTTCTTAGCATTAGAACATTGTAGTTGTGAAGACCAAAGGTAAATGACTTTAAGTTAGAATGTACCAATTGTAATAGCCTAAACTAGAGTGATTCATGTTGATGTACATGTGCCTAAGGAAGTCAGCCTGTACAGGTAATAATGAAGTTTAGGCCTGACTACCTGTTGATCCATACAGGAATGTAGCTAATGATTCCATTCTGCTAAAGATCGGAGGAAGTTCATTTAGACCTTGTACGCAATCTATTGTCTAGTTAATTTGTAAATTGTGCTTGTACGCATTGGTAGGTTACAAATGACTAATTTCAAAACTCAGTACATGCTAGGTGGAAAGTAGTTTCTGTATAAAAACCCTATTCTCTGTCATTTGGCATGCTTCTCTGTCTTCTCTCCTGCTTGAGGTGAAGTCAAGGAGGCCCTGAGCTTCGTATTAAACGCTCAAATTTAAATTCTAATTTGGACTCTGGTCTGGCCTCTGTTTGAGAACCCATAACAATCAAGAGGAGAAAAATTAATATACCAGAATAAAAGTCTGTAGTCCCAGCATTTGGGAGGCTGAGCAGGAGGATTTTAAGCTTACAGCCAGCCTATATAGTAAGACTGTCTCAAAAACAAAACAAAAACAAAGCAGAAGCATTTTTAAGAACTATAACATTAACGTGAAAGGCTTGGGTGACTGCTTATCCTTTTAAGCAAAAACAAGGTTCACAAGTAAAACTGTAGGTAGGGGGTTAGGGTACAGTACACTGAAGAGTGTGGCACTCAGCACACATAAGGCCCTGGGTTTCATCCCTGGCACTGCAAAAACAAAATGTGCAGCTAGTCTAAAGTGAGTGCCACTTGTTAGTGACCAAATCTACTGTGCTCAATTCCACTTCTCATGCTGCTGAGCCTGCTTCCTATCCTGTTTCTCAAAGTGATGCTGCCCACTGAGCAACTGGCATTGAGAAGCTTAGGCTGGAAGTCCCCATGCCTCAAACATTTTTCCTTTGTGAAAAGGAACAAGCCAGATACTATTCTTAGGAAGAAAAGAAATGCAAGCTTTTTTCCTATAAGTAAGCTCAGCAAGTTTAAGTCCCTCCTTCCCCCCATTTGCACAAGGGTTTTCATTATTCACAGTAGTGAATACAGAGCCGCATTCTGTGTCTCTTGAGAACTCAGCCTCACTGGCCTGTTTGAAGGACAGATGCCCCAGGGTAGCAGGAAAGCCCTGGGGGTTATAGAGTTGATACTTCTGGCCTACTCTTTGTTCCTTACTCACTATATGATCAAATACAGCTGCTCCTTGAGGCTTCAGGCCCTCAGCAATAAATGGCAAATTTAAAATATCCATGAATATTTAAAAACAGTGGGGAAAAAAATCTTAAAATTTGCAAAAGGTATAGCATGAATTTCCAGCTTTGGTTCCAAAGCAACATGGGCTGTTACCTACTCTGAAGTTAAGCTATAGGAGAGATATCACAAGTTAAAGTCAGTGAAGAGGCAGAGACTTCTTGCCACCAAGCAAGAAGGCAATGAGGTGCCAAGCATTAGGCCCAGGGAAGCTCGAGGAGATGATGTGGGAGAGCCACTGGCAAGTGGATTTATAAACCAGTTAGCATAACTGTCTTGCAGGGCTGGAACAAAGTGGCCTGCCCTTCCAGAGAGAGGGGAAGCAGCTTATACCAGGAAGAAAGTCTAAAGAAACCATGACTCACACAAGAACTGTGTGACTTCTGCTCTGCTGAGCAACATGGGAGAAATGTATGTGCCTGCACTGGGACAGCAGGAGAATGGACAGGAGATGGGATGGAGGTCCTACAGATGGGGCAGGGCAGCCAGGGGTGTACCTCTTTTGCATAGAGAAGTTGCTGCCATGAGTATGAAGAAGGCTGCTAAGGAGCAAAGAGGAGAGGTTGGGAAGTTTGTGGCCCTCCCCAGTGTCATCCTCAGGGAAGTCCTGCCTGCCTGTCCCCAGTTGGCACCTCATTGCCCCTGTAGAATAGAGCTCCAGCAGCAAGTGCCCCTGACTCCCCCCACCCTCAGCCCTGCCTCTGGTGCTGAGCCCTGTTGTCTAGATGAGGCAGAGCAGGACTGGAACACAGAGGGCTGATTCTGTGTTGAGGCCAGACAGAAGCCAGGGGAAAGCGTAGAGGATGTGGGCTTTTTGACACCCTAGACCAGGCAGAGCTGGGCTGACCTTACTCCTTGACCAAATCCCAGTGGGTCTGGAGATGCTGCTTGTGGGGCTGGCATGAACAGAAGACTGAGCTGCCTGCCAGGCGGCTGATGTTCAGCCCCAGGCTTGTCATGATGGATTAGGTGACTCTGCAAAAAGCCCTCAGCCTATTTTACCTTGTGAAACAGGAGGCCAGCATTGGCCTCTGAATCCCAAACTTTGCTATGCATCAGAGTCACGTGGGATGCATCTCTTTTAGCACAGGGGAGTTTACATGCGTACTTAGAAGGACACACAGGGACAGGTTTCTATGGACCAGCCAGGTCCATGAATCTAGAAATGTTCCCAGCATTAGAGGACAATCATTTCAGGTAATGTATACAGATTTTCTTTTCTTTGAATCTTTTATTTCCTTATTTATTTGGTATAGGGTCTTGCTGTGCAGCTTGGACTTGTGATCCTCCTTTCTCAGCCTCCCCAGCACTGGGATTAAGGCATGTGCTACCATGCCCAGTTTTGGTGACCAGCACAGCATGTCAAAGGTTCTGGGGCTGGCACAGCATGCAGTATCAGGGATCAAACTTGGGTTCTTGTCCTTGCCAGGCAGGCACTTAGACTGCTGAGCTATCTCCCCAGCCCTATATTCAAATTTTCTAAAGAACTCTTTGTTTCCTTACACTTCCTCTTAGAGGACTGACATGCTTTTCTCTCTTTAGAGACAGGACTGCTCTGTTGCTTGAAGGATCAGCAGATTGGTGCCCACCCCACAGGGCATAGGTGCCCAGGGCTACTGAGAGGCTGGGCTAGGGTTAAAACATGTAGGTGAGCAGCTACAGCACAGAAGGGAGGCAGGCACGTCACTAAGCCACCACATACTCTAGGTTAGGCTGGGCCAACTGTCCTCTCAGGGCTCCTCTGGGTTTAGGAGGTGACATGAGCTCTAGCTTTAGTGTGTGTTTCCTAGGTATGGCCTCTCAGTACCCTACTGGTTCTGCCAAGGCCACCTCCGTCAGGTTTAGATGGTTTTGCTCCAACTGTCCTAAGAACAGCTTCTAAGCAGTAAGTGTCTTAATGGATTTTGCCTTGTGTGTCAGCACCTATGCCAAGCGCTTTGCCATGGGAGCAAACTATCATACTGATTGCTCAGAACCATCCTATGAAGTGTCCTCATTGGCTCTAGTTTTAACATTGGAAAACAAGTTTGGAGAAGCTGAACTCTTGGCCTGAGACCACAGAGCAGGAACTGGGATGTTTGAAGGGCTCCTAGATCTTACACTGGCATATGTCCATCCCTAGACCTCTGGGATGGAGCACTGCAGCCTAGGCATTAATCTGAGTGTGACTGGCTTACCTTGGCCAACCTAGCTCGCTTGATGAGGTCATTGAGCTTGCGCACTGCGGCCTTCTGGGGGAGGCTCTGGATGTCTCTGAAGAGGTCCTGGGCTTCAGCCTCAAAAAGCCGGCGGTTATCTGTGTTCTGCAGGGGCTGCGACCAGAAGGAGCCAATATAGACCCGAAGCACTTCAGGTGTGTTGATGACCTTGCCCAGGGACCACATGAGGGCCCCATAGACCCGCATCAGCTGCTGTGTGTCCACTTGGTCGGCTTTGTTTAGCACCACGCGGATCTTATCATCCTGGCCCCGGAAAGCCTTGATGGCCTCTGAAAACTCATCTGAGATGTCCAGTTTGTGAGCATCGAAGAGCAGGATGATCCTGTCGACCCGCTCAGCAAACCACTGCAGGACCTGGCAGAAGTCATACCCTGGGTGGACAGAAGGGCATGTCAGTGTGCCCGACAGCTTTGGGGGCCGCAGTTATGGGGGTATTCAGTAAACAATGTGGACTCCATTGGCTGCCAAGGAGAAAGATCCATTTTGAAGTTAGAAGCAACAGAGGCACCATGACCTAAAAATCATTTAAGTGATGCTCCCTGGCCAATGCTAGGCATCTGAAGAGACTGCTGGTGGCAAGCAGTATAAAATGGTGCTCCAGGTCATTTTGATCAAGTATTGTATTCTGGCAATTTCATCTCATGCTTGTGAGTCTCTGATTCACCTAACGCAGTCATTCTATCAGTGATCAATGGCTCTGTGATCATTAGCATGGGAAGTAGTCACACCACAGAAACACACACCTAAGGCTAGAGCTCATGTCACCTGCTGAACCCAGAGAAGCCCTGGGAGGACAGTTGGCCCAGCCTAACCTAGCTGGCTTGGGGACATGCCTGTGTCCCTTCTGTGCTGTAGCTGCTCACCAGGCATGGGGAAACTCTTATTCCTGGCAGGCCCCCTTCTTTTGAAAATCCCTGGGAGGAAGAGACCCTGAAACCACTTGGGGTCACACAGGGTATCCAGCAGGCATAAGAGAGGACTGATCAGTCTCTCTTAACCCAAAATTGTAGAGTGTGGAGTAAGTAAAAGGTTGTCTTGGTCAAAGCTGTGACTGATATTTGTCATTTGGACTATTGCCAGTCAGGCACTTATTCTACTGAGCTATCTCCCTGGCCTATCATTTGGCCCATTTATAACTTACATACTATAAATATTTTTAAAATGATGTTTCATAGCAGTTCTGTGAAGTGAGTTCTTGCCAATTTTTCTTTTAAAATAGTCAGGCCTACAACAAATTCCACTGAGCTCACTTTGGCCATCTACCAATGTGCTTCAAATCAAACAGCTAAATAAACACTCTTCATTCAACCCAAGGTCAAGACTTTCTGGCCTCTCCCTAGGGAGGTAGATTCCCACGAGCTACAAATCAGATGAAGCTGGTCCCTCAGAGTCTATTTTTATCTGGGGCTGATTAGCTGCAGACACCTAGACTGAGAGGCTACCTTTTCTGACCCCTTCTACATTGGTGTTTCCTCTTTCCTCTCCATTCTGAAAACTTTCAAATATATTGAAATCTAGAAAATAGCATAATAATGCAGATGGGCCTAACCTTGTAATGATAACAGATTTTGACCTTGTGCCATGTTTATTTCAGATGCTTTTCAACATCAAGCCTAGTTTAAAATTCAAATTAACAGGGGCTGGGGATTTAGCTCAGTGGTTGAGCTAACAGAATGCTTGTCTAGCAAGTATAAGGTCCTGGGTTTAGTCCACAATACCAAAAAAATTACC